>OX424576.1:122452683-122745183 GCA_949152435.1 Gastracanthus pulcherrimus | reverse complement strand
ATCCATCCATCCATCCATCCATCCATCCATCCATCCATCCATCCATCCATCCATCCATCCATCCATCCATCCATCCATCCATCCATCCATCCATCCATCCATCCATCCATCCATCCATCCATCCATCCATCCATCCATCCATCCATCCATCCATCCATCCATCCATCCATCCATCCATCCATCCATCCATCCATCCATCCATCCATCCATCCATCCATCCATCCATCCATCCATCCATCCATCCATCCATCCATCCATCCATCCATCCATCCATCCATCCATCCATCCATCCATCCATCCATCCATCCATCCATCCATCCATCCATCCATCCATCCATCCATCCATCCATCCATCCATCCATCCATCCATCCATCCATCCATCCATCCATCCATCCATCCATCCATCCATCCATCCATCCATCCATCCATCCATCCATCCATCCATCCATCCATCCATCCATCCATCCATCCATCCATCCATCCATCCATCCATCCATCCATCCATCCATCCATCCATCCATCCATCCATCCATCCATCCATCCATCCATCCATCCATCCATCCATCCATCCATCCATCCATCCATCCATCCATCCATCCATCCATCCATCCATCCATCCATCCATCCATCCATCCATCCATCCATCCATCCATCCATCCATCCATCCATCCATCCATCCATCCATCCATCCATCAATCAATCAATCTATCTATCTATCTATCTATCTATCTATCTATCTATCTATCTATCTATCTATCTATCTATCTATCTATCTATCTATCTATCTATCTATCTATCTATCTATCTATCTATCTATCTATCTATCTATCTATCTATCTATCTATCTATCTATCTATCTATCTATCTATCTATCTATCTATCTATCTATCTATCTATCTATCTATCTATCTATCTATCTATCTATCTATCTATCTATCTATCTATCTATCTATCTATCTATCTATCTATCTATCTATCTATCTATCTATCTATCTATCTATCTATCTATCTATCTATCTATCTATCTATCTATCTATCTATCTATCTATCTATCTATCTATCTATCTATCTATCTATCTATCTATCTATCTATCTATCTATCTATCTATCTATCTATTTATTTATTTATTTATTTATTTATTTATTTATTTATTTATTTATTTATTTATTTATTTTTTTTTTTTTTTATATTTTTAATAATCGACAGGTAGAATATTTAGGGTGTGCGTGTATTTATTGTATGAATGGAAATGAATGAATGGCCCTATGTAAATAATAATTTTAAATAATGACTGATAGGTGTAATATACAAGATGAATTTTATATATTTTATATTGAATAATTTGATATTGAAATCGACACTGAGATAATTTAAGCTAAATGATATGTTTAAAATAACATGTATTTTGCAACAATTTACAAATAAATATTATAACTATCTATTTATCTGTCTCCCCCCCCCCCTCTTCTCTCTCTTTCTCTCACAGTCTCTCTCACTAACCCATGCCGCTGCTTCAGTCATCGTGGCACTAATCCTTCGGTTGTGTTGTTCTCGGCCGAGCTTGGCTTGAGTAGTTAACCGCTTTACCTCTTCGACCTGTCTGCTGCTCCTGGCACTTCCCCCACCATAACACAAATCCTATCAATTATCATTGATGGAGTTTCAGATAACTGACGTAGTACCTGTAGGTTAATTACTAAGTGATCTGAAGTGATTAGAATATGTCATTCAATAAATATTTAATTATTTATTATTTTAATAATTTTTGTATATTAACGATCTTCCGAAGGGAAGCATAATTTAAAAACGAGAGTTACACTTCGTTACCGATGAGCTATATGGGGAGATATAGATTATAGTCCAATCTCATCAGAATTGTCCTGTAGGTATTTCATTACTTTTCTGAAATAAAAAAAATATATCTAAAGAAATAATTCTTCTCTCGTACTGATCAAAAGCAAAATTGTGCTACTTATCTGACTATAAAATTTTTGAACAATTCAAAGGGACATCCTAATCCTTCATCAACTTGAGAATAGATGTATACATGTATCAAAAAGGCCAAATTTGTCTTAGCAAAACATCTGAAATAAAAAAGAACAAATTCTTTAAAATGAAACAGTCGTTTTCAATAGATAAAAATTGTATTTTTAAACTATGTTATACTTTCATAAAGGTTGTGAATCCTTTTTATCAAATGCAATGCTAATTATATTCAAACCATATTCTAGTTTTTTTGTTACACAACTTAATATTTAAACAACAATAAATCAAAATCTATAAATAATTTATAAGCAATTAATTGAAATAACTACTTTTCTACAAGAAAGCATAATATTCTTGAAGTGACATATTAAATCATTGATCAAAATGTTAATTGGATTAATTTTATGTTTAAAGTCTGCGCACCGATAACACAATAAAATAATTTTTCTATAATACTGATTAAATATAAAACTCATATATTCATCTGGATTCGTAATTCTTGAACAATTTAGACTTAATAACCCATCCCTTCAGTATACAAGTAAGAAAAAGTAGAATTTGGCCTAGCGTAATCATCTGAAACCAAATGAAAACAATTTTCTAAAATCAAAGACTTTGATTTAACACTATTATACTTTATCATTCAAAAATTGGACAAAATGAACTGTTTATATCAAGCTTGGCTCCACGCATAAACAGTAATACAGTAAATATAATTTCAGCGGTCGTCACTATAGCTTCTAAACAAACCGAGGCTGCCGCTGCAGAATGACTAGCCAGTGGCACTATTGGGCGGGGGGGGGGCGTGCACGATAGGGGATTGAGAGCAGGTTTATAATAACATCTAACATCTTTCCACTTGTCCCGCCTACCATCTCTTCGGAGTTGCTGAGTCGCACCTCTGCCATGACGTTGAGAGTGATCGTATTCAGATCAACGGCTATTCTTGCATTAGACTCTATCGTAACAAATTCGGAGGCGAGTTAGTCCTATATATTCACAACACCTTCAAAGCCAACCTTCCGTGCAGTTTATCGACTGCACAGGAAGGAAAGCCGCTTATCCCAGAATATATCATGTGCAGTGTGCAGCAGGGTATCTATTGCCCGTCTTTGTTGCACTTATTTATAGACCACGTCACGTCCCATTTCTCTAGAGCTCTGATGTTATCGACTAACTCACCACGCACACTCAAGATTATAGCCACTAAATAATCATGGGTAATCTTAATGCGAATTTACTCAAGACGCCAGACGACGCAAAATTTGTTAGGCGACTTAAGGGGGAAAGGGGGGGGGGTAAGGTATTTAAATTTTTTTTTTCGTATTTTTTTTATTTTTGAAATTGAATGCGTTGTATCTCAAGAATATTGTATAAAAATTTCAAGTCGATCGGAGCAAAATTGCAGGTGTTAAGAATATTTTCCTACCTGTTGGATTTTCATACCTGCTCGGTTCGAGCGCGCTATTGTTACCTGGCAGCTGCTACGCTCCCTATATTATACCGAACCGTTCCTCCTACTTTCTTTTATAGAAATTTGAAGACAAGTATAAACATGCTCATACCTGTACCGTATATTTAGTCAGTGTAGAGAATATAATTTAGTTTAGCAGTAAAATTTCTATCGAACAGACGTACACGTACGCTCCAATTTTTCGCATCATTTTCGTGAAGCACTTGAGCGGAACCTCTGTGATAGTTGAGATTGCGGCTTATGTGGCAGCCTGTGTCTTCAATGAAGGTTCTTTTGATCTACTATCCTTCATGCAAGACATGGAAATCAGTAGTGGATCAAGCGCTCATGAATGGGCGCGATCAACTGATCACATTCGTATAAACCGAGCAGAGCAGGAAGCTGAAAATCAAACTAGAGATGGCAGGATTCGTCGTAGATAGGAGCAAAAAGATGCTTTAGACATCATAGATGACAGCAACATCCTCTATGGACCTGGCATCGATGATTCAGTGTGAGGTAAGTCGATAAATCTCTCTTATGAACGTTTTATTCCAAATTATTTAGTGTTAAAAACTTTAAAGCGTTTTTCCCAAAACTCAAGTTTTCAAAGTCGGTGCCCATCATAACTTCAAAACTATTGCACCGGTCCTTTCGAAATTTTAAACACTATTTCTTTACATAATTTATGAGGTAACGCTGGAGCTTTTTTTCCAAATTCGTTTATATTTTTCATTTTACAATAACAAATTAGCCGTTTTTTTTGGCAAAAATCGCGTTTTTTCATGTAAAGTGTTCCCGCAAAGTGAAAAATAGAAATTTCGAAAATCCCTCCCAGCGTTACCTGGGAAAAGCAATTATCTTGAGAAATTACATTTTATTTAGGAAATAACCTTCTCTGACATAGTCCTGGCTGTTGCCCACTTCTCGTCACAGAGTAGAGATGAGGACGGAATCCCACAAAGTGTGGTGGCCAAGGCTCTTCCGTTAGTGGGTCTCCTCTTAAGGAAGTGTCAGTACATTGTTCAACTCTCAATAAGTATTTAGATATTAATATTTAAATTTTTTAAGAGGTTAGAAAAAAGTAAAATTGGCGAATATTAGGGCGCCGGAACACCCGCTCAGCTTCGTACCGTTATTCTTGTCATCGGGCGCTATCGCACCCGTTAATAAATAAAACAAAATACCTAGTCTTTATATTTCATAAAATATCCAAAATTATGCAAACAAAAACCTTGAAATGATATATTATGCCCTATTTCACAGCAGTATCAATTATGGTATTATTGCGTAGGATGGAGCATATAGCAATAATCTGAATCTAATACAAAGATTACAAAATAGAATATTAAAAATTTGTTAACAAAAATAAGTTTATATCTAATAATATGCCATTAAAATTAGAACATACCTTTACATTTGAACATTAATGTATCCCTATAAAATAAACTATTTAAAAAATTGAAGAATTCGCAAACGAACGAAGGAACGAAGGAAGGAAGGAAGGAAGGAAGGAAGGAAGGAAGGAAGGAAGGAATGAATGAATGAATGAATGATGGAAGGAATGAATGAATGAATGAATGAATGAATGAATTAATGAATGAATGAATGAATGAATGAATGAATGAATGAATGAATTAATTAATTAATGAATGAATGAATGAATGAATAAATCAATAAATCAATAAATAAGTCAATAAAAATAAATAAATAAATAAATTAACACGACACAGTACACAATTAACCTAAATTTAAATCGGCAGTAGATTATGCGTGCAAGTACATGCGCATCGCTGTCTTGAATTTGCACAGCGATGGCAGGTACTTAATACTGCGGGGGATAGACTTACAAAGGCGCGAACCCCGAGCTCCGAAAGAGTACAGGCTTACGTCAGTGCGCGACTTTGGAACCGAGTTTTCTCTAATTGTTCACCCCTATAGGAGGTCCTGGCTTGGCATGGCTTAAAACGCTCAGTTGGGTAGGATGGTTGACCGATCCTAATTATTTTGTATAATAGCAAGGAAGTAAAATAAGTTCTTCGTTGTTCAATATTTAACTATTCCAGGTTCATCCTGTAAGAAGCGATGTGTTGATCCCTCTTGACGCCGCAAATGTGTCTTACACAGGAGTTCTGTAGTCTCTGTAATTTAGTTTGCAGTTCGTTAGTTTCGTCGGTGAGATGGCATCGAAGGCTTTACTAAAGTCAAATAAAAGAAGAATTGTTACTAATTTTTTTCTTAATATTATCATCCTCAATACCGTCGATACCACCTCTTATGTCCTATGTTAACTTCAATAAGGCGGTCTGAGTGCTGTTGTACTGTCTAAATACAGTCTGGAGAGTATCGAGGATATTTTTAGATGTAATGTACTCAGTAATCTGGATATGCACGATCTTCTCAAGGATCTTGGAAAGAAAGCTTAACCCTTTCAGGGGCACATATTTCTTCTGTACATACATTTAAAGTCATTAGTGGTATAAGGGTTTTCAGGATCGCTGAATACGAATCTGACGTCAGAATTACAAAATTCAAGATGGCGGATCCAATATGGCGACTATTTTAGGTTAAATTCATGGTTTTATTGCCGGTTAGGATAAAACTTTGTATATAGGGGTTTTCGGGGTCGCAGATTACGATTCTGACGTCAAATTTTTAAAATTCAAAATGGCGGATTCAATATGGTGACTATATTTGGTCATATTTGTAATTTTCAAAAATTTTATCAAAAAAACTAGCGTGCAAAAAAATTAAAAAAAAAATATATATTATAGAGCTGGACACGGACTATAGATAAAAAAAATTTCAGAGCTCTAGAGTTTTTCGTTCAAGAATAAATGATTTTTTCCGAAGAAAAACGAGTTTTTTGTGATTCAATTGTTTATAACTATTTATAAATAAATAAATTTGCATACTTTTCTATACAAAACTTATAACGTATCATCTCAAGAGTCCAAAAAGTACTCACACGCATAAGAGCACTGAAAAATACGTCCGAAATACAGAAAAAACTGAAAGCAAAGAGGTGGTACGTATACGTACCACTGCCCCTGAAAGGGTTAAGAAGGCTATAGGACGGAAGTCCGTGACTGAAGATGGTACAGATGTCTTTTTTAGAGGCACCAAATGAGCCTTCTTCCAATCCCCCGGGAAGATACTATTTGACAGTGATGAAATAAATATTTTGGCAAGATGAGAGCCAATAGTCGGAAGAGCTTTAGCTACTACTGTTTGCGGGATGCCGTCTTCCTCGACAGCCTGCGAGGAGAAATGTGAGACAGCTAGAACAACGTCATCAGGAGTGATATTCTTAAAAACGTAACCCTCCTCCAAGGCTTCGAAAATTCTATTTTGAATGTAGGAGCTGCGTGCCTGATCCGCTCTACCCTCCGCTTCTTTAGCAAGTTGTAGATATTCTTGCCAGAGTTTATTATCTCTCGTTCTTTTACACCGTCGACGTACAGCGTCACGTTTGTTATAAAGGTGCACTAGATCGACGTCCATCCATGGAGGTTTAACATTATTATTAGGTGTGAAAGTTTTTAAAGGAGCTAGCTTATCTATTGCCTCCATGAGATTGGAGCCGACACGCGCTAGTCCAATATCCACGTCACTGTCTAGGCAATCGAGCGGTGACCAATCACAGTTTTTAAGAACATGCAATAATTGATTTTGGTCTATTTTTTTAAAGTCTCTATAGGTAAAAGTTGCATTTTTAATGTAACACAATAATATTATGACGACTTGGGAAGGTCGCCATTCGATTGTTAGCCCTCAGTACCTCGTCATTATCGTCAACCAGTATGATGTCAATTCATGTGTAAAATTCACCAGTGTGGTGGTGAGTCGCGCCGTGATCGATTATTTTTAGTGAGAGATCCTTAGGTAACTGACTCACAAATTGAGCGTCCGCCGACGTTGAAAGCAGGTTTGCATTGAGGTCCCCCATTATAATCTTATGACTGAAATCATTCACGCATGGTGTTAGTTTTTCTACGATATCTGTACCCTTAATAAAAGGAATATGTGGTCTGTATATAACCGCAACAAGAACAGGAGCAGAGCAACCCTGCTGTACACTACAAATCAGATACTCCGGAATATCAGGAGTACTCAGCTGATTTGTGTTAGATTTTGCAATAACCTTAGCTTTAAGAGAGTTATGTACATACAGAGCTACCCCACCACCACTTATGTTGCGGTCCTGTCGAAGTATCGAAAACCCATCAATGCACACCTGCTCATCTGTGTATTCCGCTTTTAAGCGCGACTCAGCAACTGCAAAGAGACGGTAGGAGGGATGTTCACGAAGATATTGCTGGATTTGTAGAAGGTGTGCT
The DNA here is from genome assembly GCA_949152435.1 of Gastracanthus pulcherrimus. Lineage (NCBI taxonomy): Eukaryota > Metazoa > Arthropoda > Insecta > Hymenoptera > Pteromalidae > Gastracanthus > Gastracanthus pulcherrimus. Next base: position 122,737,402 of record OX424576.1, on the reverse strand, counting down.
CGCAACGAAGTAACGTTGACAAATCCAGCTCTCAATCCCCCGCAGACTGCCTCTCCAGCAGACGAACCTAGTCATTCGTTGCGAGGCACTTCAGTATTATAAATGAACGGTTGTTGCGGCTGTGCCTCACTGTCTAGTGCTGATTCTTGATTATTATTCATAATGGGAGTTGGTGAATTGTTCGAGTAGGAAGCCAGTATAGTCTGAAGGTCCGCCGCCGTAGAAAAATAATGGGATATATCGCCATCACGCCTCTTGACCAGAAATCTACCTTGTCGATGCCAAATATATTTAAATTTTAATCCTTTTGCAATGGTCTTTAGGCTACGAAATTTTAGGAATAATTCCTTCTTAAGATGTTCATTAATAAAAATTTTGAAGATATAATATAATATATAATATAATATAAAATATAATAATTAAGAACCTAGTAAAGTTCCGTTTCGCGCGCATGATGTCATTTATAAGTGAACTGCTGGAGAGGCTTATAAGCATTGGCGAACGTCTGCTGTTAGTATTATCAGTAGATGCTGTTTTTGTTGCTTGTAGTGGGCGAATCAGGCGGGTACACACAATGTCTTCCGGTTTGAGCGAGGGGAGAAAAGAGGCGAGATCGATATGCAACTTCATTATATTTATTTTCATTGCCGTCAAAAATGTTAGAAATAATTATACTATTACCATCGCTACTGTCCGCGCCGGACCCAGTCGGAGCCCGCGTACTTCGTGCTTGTATGTGCTGTCGAGTTGATGAAAGTAAAGTTTCTGTGCCGGTAATAAGAGTACCCTCATTACCGACAGGGTCCGCATTAATAAAATATGTTCTACATTGTTCTTATTGTAGGTGTCAACCATGGCAGATACATTATTTAAGAATTTTGTAAGTTGCTGTTTAATGACACATATTTTCTTGCAATAACATTAGCCGATCGTTGTGTAAACCTAGCAGCTTAGAATTTTGCACAGAAATGAGTTCCTCAAGTAAAGAAAGCCGATTCGTAAGATCTCTAATCGACTATTCCATTGCTGGTATAGCAGCTGATGAAGTAATAATAGAATAATCAAGTTTATTCACAATGAGGGACTCTAGATCGGTCACTGTTTTACGTGTGAGTTCAGATTGATTATCAATGTGATTTGCCATGGATGACGACATAACACACCTTTCTCTCGCGCTCGCATCTAGTACTGTGGATTTACATCGAGGAGGTAGTTCGTTGTCTGTGGTAGACGTCGAAGGCGTCGAATGTGCCCCGGGGAGAGCGATGTCGTCTTTAGCTGTCATCGAAGTATGAGAAAAAACACTGACCGTGTATGAAGAGTGGAGATTCAGCGCCTTCACGCCTGCAACCCGCTATGCAGCAAGCAGCGCAGGTGCAAGACTCCCATGGTGTTGGCCCGCGCTGGAGCTGAGCTGATCTGTAATAATTCCTCTTAGGCTTGCGTCAGCGCTAGAGAGAGACAGAGGCAAGCGCGGTATAGTGGGAGCAGAAAGCACACTGGTCTGCGGCTGCCGCATCAGCGTCATTTGCGGTGATAGAGGTATGCCGGCAGCGAGCAGCGGCGAGGAACTTCTCGGCGTGTTGGGGGCAGCCTTTCCACTAGGCAGCGAGCGCTGCGGCTTTGTATGTATGCTTGAACGTACTATACCAGAAGGCACATTTGCTGTTAGGCGTGACGTCACGTTATGTCCAGCCGCTGACTTATTAATGCTGCGTGCTGTATTAGCAACACCTTTTGTGCATGTTTTGCACATCTACTGCTTTACTGCCGCATTAGTTTGCAGGATCATGCATCTAACATGACCTGCCTTATTACATTTAATGCAGCAGTACTTATAGGTCATGCCCCTGCTAGGAGGCAGACCACATTCAGCACAACTTTTAATGCTGGCCTCCATGCCGTAACGCACACACGCACACTCTCACAGACACGCCTTGATGATATAATCCGCACGTACCTGTCGAGGTTGAGAGAGAGACAAAAATTTATTTAAGTTTTTAAGAGAGAGAGGGAGGGAGAAAGAGAGAGAGAGAGAGAGAGAGAGAGAAACATTTATTTAAATTTTAAAACCAAAAATAATATACATTATTACATGTATTATATATTTTAGTCAATTTTGGTTAAATATCAGGTAACGATCGTCAGTTTCAAAGTAAGAATGCACAGTAATTATCTAGCACGCCATTATATAAAACATACTTTTATTTGCACATATACCGTGACACTCTCATTCATAATAATAAATACACACACACTTCAACGTGTAAGGGCAAATGACTGTGTTGCTGTTTACCTTGGCACCTTTTCTTGTTACGATTTGTTATTCGATGTACTTAAAATATAGTACTATCGAAGGAGAAGCAGCTGATGCAGTTTTTCAAGCCTGCAGTGCGAGGAGTATATTAAAAAGATATAAGTTGAGGTTGGCGTGTTGCTCTTGTGTCGCACTTGGACACAGTTGAAGCTGCGAGAGCCTGCTCAGCTCGCGTAGTGCTTTTTTCATAAGCATATTCGAACACAAACCACTGTTTGCACATTCCGCCAGATGATTGGGAGCAGTAGAGCGTGCCGTACCTTATTAATATTGTTATAATAGGTCTGCTGCTACGTTGTGACTCCGTCATTATGCTGCGTTGGAAGGTTTCTCATCAGATTTAACTATAAATGAATTGGTTTTGATCTCGATGGTTTGTTTACGTTGATTTAGTCAACAGAAGAAGAGTTATAAGGGCTTATGTTGTTGGGACTGAATATTAGTGCAGAATATCATCGCAGTTTCGAAGGAGCGGACATTTTTTATAGCTTGTATTTCCAATCTGAGACAGGTTTGCGGCGTCTAGGGTTGATGTTATATACATCTAGTAGTTCAGAGTACTGGATATTGCTGAGGATGAGGAGCTGAAGCATATGATTTTTTTCCAGGCTAATCATCACTGATCCATGTGCGTCGCTGAGCATTTTTATATGTAATAATAAGTTTAGTTAGCTAGTTGCAAAGTCGGTGCTGTTTTTTTTTCTGAATCTCAACCTGTCAAGGGAGGATAAAATCAGTTTTCATTCATAATATAAGGCACTAGCTGATAAGAGCAACCGCTTCAAATCGAAATCCAGCTAAGTTGCCTCCTATTGAGTTACCTCATTTTTCTGGTGAAATACAAGAGTGGGTTAGGTTCAGGGACTCGTTCACGAAAATGATTGTAAAGGATGTCACCATCCCTACTCTATATTAGATGCACTATCTGCGCTCTGCTCTAAAGGGCGATGCTGCTGAATTGATAGAGGAGACTCCAGTAGAAGGCGACAATTTTTTGAGTGCATGGAAGGGAGTGAAGGATCATTATGATAATTCAAGATTATTAATAACCAAGCTGTTGGAAAAATAATTATCTTTAAAATCACGTGCAAGACTGGGACCATTTTACTGTGTTTCTGACAGTTAGGAGGTTAACTCCGCACATTCAAAGGAAGTGGGAGGAATCGGTGGTGAGGTCCAATCATCCACAGGAATCACCGGCCTTTGACACGTTAGATGCATTTTTAGAAACCGAAAGGTTAGCATTAGAGCAGTTGGAAAGCGCCAAGGAAACTTCTTCTTTTGGAGAAACTGCAAAAGCTCGTGATTTTCATTCTGAATTTAAGAAAAAGAACTTTGCTTCCAAAAATAAGAACGTTAAGTTAGTTCATGTAGTGCAGGAGGAGAAAAGTAAAGGTTCGTATTCTTCCTCTTCTTCTTCATCTTCTTGATGTCCACTGTATAAGGGTTCACATTCAATCTTAAGCTGTGAGCTCCGTAGGGATTATGTAGAGTCACTGCGGGAATATGAGGCCGCGGGTTACATGAGGCGCGTTCCTGGCGCGAATTTCAATTTAGAAAAATGTTTCTTCCGTCCGCATTATGGCGTAATTAAGAAAAGCAGCACGACAACCAGGTTGAGAACAGTCTTCAATGCTTCCACCAAAACCAAGGATGGTGTCTGTTTAAATGAATTTTTACTCTTAGGTCCAAATTTGCTTCCGGATATGGTCGTTTTGCTTACCCGCTGGAGACGTTATCCGTTTGTTTTTGCAGCAGATATAGCTAAGATGCATTTGCAGATTCAGGTTCATGAAGCTGATCAGCACCTGCAGGCCAATTTTTGGAGGGAAGTAGTGACTGCAGACCTGGTTACTTATTTTTTAACTACGGTTACGTTTGGTTGTGGTTCTTCGTCCTTTCTAGCAAGTCGTACTTTGAGGCAGTTAGCTCAGGACGAGGGAAAGGCATTACCTCTAGCTGGAGAAATCCTTGAAAACGAGATCTACATGGACGACGTATTGTCAGGTGATTCTGCGATAGAGAAGGCTCGGGTCAAACAGGAGCAGGTGATAAATTTGCTGCACAGCGGAGGCTTCAATCTCAGAAAATAGCTCGCGAATGATAGGGCGTTAGTTGATTGGTTACCTCCTAACTTCAAGGCTGCAGAAGCCAATCTTAAAGTAGGGCTAGGCTTTTCAGTCTTAGGGATTGCTTGGAATCTTGGGGAAGATTGTTTCTACTTAAATGTATCCTTGGAGGAGCTGAGAGGGCCAATAACTAGGAAAGTGGTAGCGTCAAAAATTGCGAAGATGTTTGATCCGCTTGGTTGGATAGCTCCCATAATAATATTGCTTAAAACTTTTATGCAGTCGCTTTGGGCGTTAATCAAGGATTTGGACGAGAAGCTACCGGAAGAGCATGCTGTGTATTGGCGAAGCTGTTACAGTTCGCTATCTTCAATAAATCACATTCGAATTCCACGGTGGATAGGTTTGCAACCATTGTCTCGTATGTATGAATTTCATGGATTTGCCGATGCGCCAAAAATCGCCTACGCAGGAGTCTTGTACTTGCGGGTTATAGATTCACAAGCTCGAGTTTTTCTATTAGGTGGCTCCTATAAAGACGCTATCCATTTCTAGGCTCGAGTTATGTGCCGCTCTTCTGTTATATTGGATTAGGGATATACCAGCTAAATGGCCTACGTTTGTGGCCAATAGTTGTTCTGAGATTTCCACCAGATTGCCGGATGCATATTGGCATCATGTAAATTCGGCTGATAACCCGGCGGATGTTGCGTCACGCGGTTCCACCGCTAATGATTTATTGCAGAATGAGCTGTGTTGGAAAGGGCCTAAGCGCTTGCGTAAAAGCCTGGATGAATGGGAATGCAAGCATGATTTGGAAGCTCCAAAACCAAAGGAAGTTAGCTCTAAACCCGTTGTACTGATAGCCGCAGCTGATAGGATCATTAAGTATGAAATATGGCCTCTGATAGAAAAATATTCTTCCTTGAGTAAGTTAATACGCATTTCGATATATGTTTTGCGATTCATTCGCTTAAGAATAGAAGGGACGTCGTTCTTTCATAGGGTTTCTCCTCTTTTACGGGAATTTCCTTTACCTACTTCATTGGAAATTACTGGGAAGGAGGTTAGACAAGCCAAGATGGTTTGGAGCCGAGTAACTCAACTACAGCACCTTGGATACAAGATGGATGGTCTCGAAAAGGGTCAGGAATTGCTTAAATCGCATTTTTTGAAGAGTCTAAATCCAGATTACCGGGACGGGTTGTTCAGGGTGGGCGGACGCTTGAAAAACTCAGTCCTGAGCGAAGACGAGAAATATCCGGTGATTTTGCCCGCTGATAGTCGTCTCCCTCAATTAGTAATCTCGTATTATCATCACTTGTCTCTTCACGGTGGAATTCAACTCCCCCTGGCGTGCATTAGTCGCATGTTCCGGATAGTCAAGGGTCGTCTTAAGGTAAAAACTGTCATTAAAAAGTGCGTTTCCTGTAGAAGATACGATGCAGCTCAGTCGCAACAACAAATGGGTGATTTTCCCACCGAGCGTGTACAGCCTTCAAGGCCATTTACCCGCTCGGGAGTTGACTACGCAGGGCCATATTAGCTGCGTACTTCACATCATAGGGGCTATAAGTCGAATCAGGGTTATCTAGTAGCATTTGTTTGTTTGTCCACTAAAGCTGTACATTTGGAAGCAGTGTCGAGCTATGACTCCGAATGTTTCATCGCAGCATTTCGTAGATTTGTCTCCCATAGAGGTCCTTGCTTGTATCTGTTAAGTGATCGGGGCACGAACTTTATCGGAGCGGATGCGGAGCTTCGCAGAATGTTTTCTGAGAGTTCTGACTTCAATTGGTCGGTGAGTCTCACGCTACAGGAAGGAGCCACATCTTGGCACTTTAATTCTCCTGGAGCCCCTCATTTTTGAGGTATATGGGAAGCTGCGGTTAAATCCACGAAATATCATTTGCAAAGGGTAGTAGGTGAGACTATACTTACCTTTGAGGAGTTTCGCAACCTTGCTGTGCCAAGTAGAAGCATGTCTAAACTCACGGCCTCTCACCCTTCTGACAAGAGATACTTCCGACCTGTTTATACTTACGCCTGCTCATTTGCTCGTGGAGGAGTCATCTTTTTTAATTACAGAGCCAAGAATCACGGAGGAGAAGGTGCTACCTATGCAGTGCTGGCGGCGTATGTTGCAGCTAACCCAAAGTTTCTGGGATCGGTGGACAGCCGACTACTTGCAGCAGCTACAGAAAAGGTCGAAGTGGAAAAACGTTTAATCATCGTTCAAGATTGGGGACATTGTGCTGATCCGCCACAAGACCACTTCTCCCGCGCGGTGGCCCTTGGCTCGGGTAGTGGAGACATTTTCTGGCAAAGACGGATTGGTGAGGGTGGCTTCACTACGTACCGCTACGACAACTCTTCGATGATCCGAGCCAAGGGATACCGCGCGGGAGAAGTGGTCTCGTGGCGGATCAGCACAATGTCCCCAATCTTGAACGATGATTGAAAGTTTTTCCACTTCGACCATTTTTGTAGCTGCTGCAAGTAGTCGGCTGACCACCGATCTCAGAAACTTTGGGTTAGCTGCAACATACACCGCCAGCGCTGCATAGGTAGCACAAGAAAACCAAACTAAAAGACACAAAGAAAAAAAGACTGACACTTAATGTGAAATGAATTTATATAATACATTTATAAATAACTAAAATAACATTTATACAAGAATGAACAAAATTAAATATATTTGAAAACAATAATTAATGCACTAATCTTTGGAATATAAAAATGATAACTAGCTAAATAAATAATAAGAATAAAAATAAATTAACGAAGAATATATTAAAAATAAAATATACTTATTTCTCTAAGAAACTTGACTTGTTTTACTGTTTCAAAATGACAGAATCAAATAATCAATTTGATGCATGGAAAAATGCTTACTTTTCTGAACTCGAAGGAACCGATTATTTCACACATTACAAATTCAATTTTGTCTCAATCCAACATTGTTAAATGTACAGATAGTCAACTATGTCTTAACTCAAAACAAGCCAAAGAATCAACATTAATTCCAATTAAAATAAATCAAAGTTTACAAGAAGTTGAATATTCGAAAATTTGTGCAGAAGTGACTAATAATTTAATTACGATTTCAAATCAGATTCAAGTTAAGAAAATCGATTTAATTAAAAACACAAAAGTGGAATCCAGTCAAATTGTCAAAATTGATTACACGAAAGAAAAGTTAATAGCTGACAATACAGATATTATCGCGACAAATTTAAGGTCTAGCGCGAAGAACATAACAATCGTCCCTGCGACTAATATGGTTTCAAATATTGTAAATCCAACATCAAAATTCAGAATAAACTGCAAGGCGGATGTGCGCAAAGACGCAGTTCTTAAACCTTTAACTTCAATTTTCAACAACTTGATATTAAATATGAAATTTAGATTTACGAAAGAAAATGATTCAAGAATATAATTCAATATGAGTTTTAAAAAACACAAACTTCTTATAAATGGAAAAAGCAATTTATTTAATTGCCATAATTCCGATGTTTTACAAAATTCTTTAAGACATTTATTTATACAAATAAACCAAGTACTAAACCTTATGTCTAGATAATATGATTCAACATAGCGTTTGTTTTTTTTTTTAATTAATTAATAAGCCACAAAAATATTTTAATTTAAAAGAACAAGGATAATAATAATGAAACAAAAATAAAAAAAATATATAACAAAAAATAAGATTAGTTTTAATACCAATAAATCTTAGATTGTATCTATCTACTACTTGAAGAGAAAACTTTTAATTTTAGTAAGTTTTTACTAGTAAGATATCAAATTGAAATTATAAAAACTTTACAAAAGGCGTTGTGTATCTATAAAAAAGAATTTAGATACGCCTAAAATATCTATTTATATAGAAATAAAATATTGTCCGTATCTATTATTATCAATTATCAAGCTATGATTTTCGGAAACAATCAACCGTTATTATAAACTGGTATTTAAATCCAGGCATCAAATTCTGGGTAACATGAATTGAATCAAATCTTGATTTTTATTTTTAGATTAACATTTATTTATTTTTTATATGTGTACTAGAAAAAAAACACCTGATAAATAATTCAACTTTCCTTGTCTCACAATTATCAACATTAATTAATTCAAGTAATAAATTTTACATATACTTAAATATTCAAATTAAACTGTTATTCATTACTTATATTTCAAATAAGTCAGTAAATGATACAGTGATGATTAGAAAACATCTTATAAATTCTCCAATATTATAGCTTACATTATGTAATTATGTTTTCAAGTAAAGGTTGTAACAGGTGGGACAATTGTTTATAACAATTGTCCGTGGCTAATAAGCCTTCGGCCGAGCTGCTAACGTGCAATAGTTAGCACAGCACGCAACGCGTACTGGCGTACACCTTTGCTCCTACCTGGAGTAAGCCAGCGGCGCAACGCCGCTGAGCTTCTGCCTGGCTGCCGCTGCTCTGGCCATCCTGCTGCAAAGTTCGCTGAACCCCGGTGGATTCAGCTCCGTGCGGAGTCACCTCGACGTACGGGTTTTCGCGATCTGTAAGGAGAGCGAAAGCGCGGAAAGCTACTTGTCGCAACGCGCCAATATAACGACTTTTCGCGCTTGCCTAACTCGGTCGAGGAGCAGGCGGGTCGTGGGGAAAATTGATTCACGCGGGTTTAACTTTTAACAATAAAATAGAATATATTTAGCAACAAATAAATTAATAACAGTGGATCAATAAATAAGGATAACAACATTAACAACGGTAAATTAACAATAAATAACAATTAGAATTCAAAAGTCGCGCAGAGCAAGCGACGGTGCGCGTCCAGCTCGTTCGCTGCTGGACGCGTTGCCCTCACGATGGGCCGTACGCGCGCCTGGTGTCACGACACCTTGGTGTACTCTAGAGCGCGGTGCCCGCGGTGGGCAGCCCTGTACACCGCTCGCGGTTCGCATTATATATATACGCGCGGGCTAGCCTTTACCTCGATTGCGTGTTCCTCGAGGACGATCGTTCTATTTCTGTCTCTGTCTCTCTCGCTCGCTTTCTCTCGCTATCTCCTTCTCCGCTTCGCTTCTCTCTCCTGGGATGCGCCTCCACACTAATGGCACAACGGGGAGATATCTCCGTAACCCTTCTCTCTCCTGAGTTATGGCGTCGCGGCAACAGGTCGCTCCGCGTGCGGTGTATTCTACGCGAGAAAATGCCGGCGAGAGGTTTATGTCGTTGACGCGCGCGGGTCGAACACTCGATCGATAGTGACGCGCTCGAGGCGTCAGCGCGGCCAGCGCCGAGCCCCCAGTCGCGTTCTCTTAGGGTAACTACCCTCGATGCGCGCGCGTCGCCTATAGTGCGAACGCCGGTACCTGGCGCTCATTTCGTTACAAGGTACTTTAAGAAAATATATTTTAAATTAATAAACAAAAAAAATATATACAATATTATTTAAGAATAACTTTGCAGAGTCTTATTTTAAGGGAATATATAGTTCGAATAAATATTAAAAGTTTCATATGAACACTTATGATCTTAATTCTTAATTGTGTGATAGAGATAAGTTTTACTTTCAAATTATATCAATAAGATACACTTGTTAGTTGCATTCAGCTATGATAAAAAAATTTAATTTCTAAAATAGTTTTTTTAAAATCAATTAATATTATTTCGCTAAAAAAATGAGCAATTTATGAAAAATTATCGAATATAACAATACACGTACTTAAATGTTTTTTTTTTATTTTCCATACCAGGTCTCAAAATTCATAATACCATTTCAAAAATGTATATATTTGTACCCTTTTTTTTGAAAATCCTTTGTATCATTTATTTACATAAAAGCAGATTAAAAACATATAGCATTTATATCAAAAAGAATATATATATATCCTTTATACTGAAACTTTCATTAAAGGCATTTAAGGAAAATAAACGACAAGTGTGTTAATTTAAAAACATAACTTTTATATGAGATTAAACACATAAATATATATGCAAATGTATATAATTTATATTTAAGTCACATTCTAAGCTAAGGAGTTACATACGGCACGAAATATAGAATGAAATGTAAATATGTATGATTTTTAAATAGTCTTTTTGTATACTTACGTATTATAAGTTTCACAGTGATGTAGCAATATATACATAGTAACGTACTATAATATGTACATCACTGAATATATATTTGGTAATATCTATACGTTATAATAAGAATAAATATGTTAAACATTATGCATTCAATTTATATTATCCGTTTAATACATGCAAGAAATATTAATAGAAGAAGGCGGACTTTTAGCGAATTCGACAAAACGATGCATTTATTAAGATTTAATTAATTTGCGATTAAGATACTTAGGCATACAATAAGATATTATGTTATGCAAATATATTATTATATTATAAATAAGCACAATCTATGTAGCAATAATATTTACCATAAAACCAATTCTATTCTAGAATATTTATACTAAAAAAATATACATAAAATAATTATATAAAGAAATCTAACAATTAAAAAAGTATATATTCAAGGTTGAATTTATACAAAAATGATCTTAAATCTTGCCAATAAAGGTTTCTTAGTTATAAGCTTGATTTTTAGTTATGTTGAATTGAATTATCGAAATAATGGAATAGAATAATCAGATTACAAGTAATTGCAATCTACAAGACAGTTGCTCAAAAAGATTTACAACTTTAAAAGCCTATACAAATGAGTAGACACAAAGAAATGTGAACCATGATTATGGTTAAATGGTTTCGTTATGAACAAAAAATATTGTCAGTTAATGACAATTTATAAGCAGATAGTTTATCATTCTGAAAATTATTAGCAAGAAGATCAATATAAATCGAACAATCATGTTGAATTACACATGTGTTCCACTGTTCTCAGTTACGTGCAGATGCAGATCTGTAAATACATTTTATTTCCAAACAAGTTTCTCTGTAACATTCAAATTCAATGTTTCTAATAATACAATTTTAACAAAGAATCTTTTTGAAGCGATTTTATTTACGATACCATAATCTTACTAAACTCGAAAACATTTTTTTTGTTACATTTCCTTTAATATAAGTCAAAAAAGTGTACCGTAAGAATACACTATCCTATTTAAACGATTTAACGAAGAATCTTAAATGATATCAACCTAACCATTTAATGACTTTTGCAAGTAAGAAGAAGACGATATAGATAAGAAAAGAAATAGGTGACACCCAGAATGCGTCGGTGCGTTATTTAATATTAAGTACACAGCGTAAGATTGCTAGTTGATGTTTAACAAACCTAGCAACCGTTTGAGACACGGGGTGTTATATCCTACTTAATAAGTATATAACTATATTTCAATATTATTTTATAAATGGAAAACACGCACGTTTTTAAAACTTTTAATATCTAACTGTTGTGGATCAGGTTTTAGGTCTGTGCTCGTGTATCTTAGCTAGGGGGCAAAAGTATAGTATAACCGGCTGCACACGTGTTTAGGATTCATATCGACCCTCTTTTTCGACCACGAAATGTATCTGGTAAGCACAGTATTTTCCGATCGGAAAATCATGGGCTAAAATATTATTTAGAAAGCGGATAGCGTAGCGTATAAAATAATAAGTTTTTACATTTTTTAAACATCGTAATATAGTTTTATAATGTAAATAAAAATTCTGTTCGAAAGAATCAAGTCGATAGTTTGATTCTAAATGCAGTTTTAAATATTCTGTTGTAATAATAATATTTACATATAATACGATAGTTTTAAGTACTGAAATATGAATGTTTAATCACTAATTACATTTTAGATTCTAGAGATTTATATACTGAAACCTCTTTATGCAAACTTTAAATTTAAGTGAACTTAAATTAATATTAACTTTACATTCATCACTTATTCTCATTACTATTATTAATTAATCTTATACTATTTTAACCATGTGTACACTTTAATAAATTACTATAATTATCGTATGATTTTTAACAAATATCGTAACTATATAATATAATATTTTCACATACTATCATTACTGGTTTTTTATGAAAAAAACTACTATATTTTAAAATCATTTAGTAAATAAAAATATAATAAACATTGATATTTTATCTTAAATATTAAGAAAAACAAATGAAAATACGAAATACAGAGAAGAAACATGAGAGTAAGCGAGAGAGAAGATCTCCCTTCTCTCTCTGGAAACATCTCGCCCCACCAAAAAGGCCTGATTCCAAAATATAGCTGCGCGCGCTTCTTTAGCGACGCCCATATGAGGACCTTTTTACCCTCACTCTCTCTTCTTTTTTCTCTATCTTAAGCATTTGCCTAATAAGAGGAAAAGCGCGTGGGAGGAGAAAAAGGAGGAAACGTTCTTCGCTATTCGTCCTTGCTCACCCTCACCCCGCTTGCTCAACTCTTCAGCATAGGCGAGATACGGCGGAAAACTGTTTAAAAGGCTCTGGTCCACGGGGTCTCACTAGCACTAGCTGTCCCGACCCCGGGTAAGCTACTCGCTCACCAGCATTCGCCCGACAAGTAGCTCAGGAGCAGTATCTGTTCCTGTAAAGCAATCTTGTGTTTGACTCAGTAAAGCAAAGCTTGTGTCGAACTCGAAACTCGAACTCTCACTCGCCGAAGCGCCTCCAGAGCAGATCTGTTCAGGTAAAACAAGGCTTGTACAAGACAAAATAATAGAAAGACTTAGCTCGCTCTAGCAACCTCTCGATGAAATTTGTCTTTAGTATCGCTAAGCTTACTATAGATCTTTATAGATAATTATATTGACAAATACTACACTCAAATATTCGGGTAGACAGTTTCAAGTCGAAAACCCACAAAATCTCCATTTTATTAATAAATATTTAGGATTAAAATACCAAAGACAAAATAAATATTACGGATTAACATACCCAAGACTCAAAATAAATAGTACGGGTTAAAATACCCAAGACTCAAAATAAACTATTTAACGATTTTGTCTTAAGGGGTAACACCACTCCAGGATTTTCAAAAAATCGATTTTTTTTCGGCTTAAACAATACTTTAGGGTCATAAAAATAATATGCAATTAGTCCTACAGTGTCAAATAATGTTTAAAAGGTTCATATATCGATTTTGCGGCAGCGCCTCGGACCGCACGCTGAGCGCGCTAAATGAGAGCGCGCGGCGCGTTCTGACTCATCCCTTTTGTATTGATTTCACCTATCGGAATAATAGGAGACCTTGTTACTTACAGAACCAAAGGTCCTTGAGGTTCCTCAGGCATCCTACAGGGTGCGCTAATACTGAAATTAGCTTGTATCGGTGTGTATATGTGTTAGTTAGTTCAGCTGCAAAGCGACGCCGTGCACACGCTTCGATTTGTATTTCTGCTGATTTTTCGTTTTTATATATTTATATATTACAAATTACGTTGATTTTAAGTCAACAGTGTGAAAATTATAAACAATATGAGTAGTGAAATACCAGTGTATGATGGCAAGAAATCGACGAAGGGGAAAAAAGCAATTTGAAGAGACCAAAAATTTCAATGCGGCGGCCAAGTAACCGTTATGAAATGGAGAAGCCAAACTTCGAAGCGGTTGTCACATCGGCTCGAAAATTATCTACCATCGATCCTGATGACTTTGAAGTAGATGAAGGCTTTGCTTATCGAATTCTGAACTTTTTAACCGTATTTACCGCTATATCGTAAGCTGTTGTGTGCAAAAAGTGCAAGTCAGATGTGACATTCACTGAGTGTGGAAAGAGTGGCTTGGGTTTCAAAATTGTTATTTCATGCCAAAACTGCGACAACATTTCTATCCCTTCTTCACCAGTCATTGAATAAGCATACGACATTAGTCGTAGAATGATTCTTGCTATGCGACTACTGGGAATAGGATTGAATGGAATAATAAAATTTTGCGCGTTCATGGAGCTCCCGGGGCCAATTTTTCAATCATTTTACGATAAAGTTGTGCAGAAGATTGCTGTCGATACAAAGGAGGTTTGTGAGCAGAGTATGAAAAATGCAGCTAAGGAAGAGAAGAAAAAAAGTGATGAAAAAGGAAACACAAGTGGTATTACTGTATCTGGCGATGGTTCGTGGCGCAAAGGCGGCTTCACGTCCCTTTTCGGATTTGTATCACTTATTGGATGGTGTACTGGCAAAGTGGTCGACATTTTAGTAAAATCTAAATATTGTAAGGCATGCGAATTTTGGGAAAAGAAAAGTGACACGGATGAGTACAAGGAATGGCTCGAAACCCATGAAAACGAATGCCAATCAAACCATGACGGCTCGGCGGGAAAAATGGAAGTGGATGCCGTTATTGAGATGTTCCAGCGCTCAGAATCTATACACCAACTTAAATATGCCAATTACATCGGGGACGGTGATTCAAAAACTTTAAAGGTATCGTAGACTCGCAGCCTTACGAAAATTGGTCAGTAACAAAGAAAGAGTGCATCGACCACGTTGAACGCATGGGCACTCGCTTTCGAAATTTAAAAAAGAAAAATAAAGGTCTTGGAGGAAAGGGCAAGCTCACTGGTAAATTAAACGACGAATTGTCAATTTATTATGGTCTAACAATACGTAGAAATTATGATTCTATAAAAAATATGCGCAATGAAATCTACGCAACGCTAGACCATAAATTATCGATTGACGACAAATCGAAGCACGAGAGATGCCCGCGCGGCGAAGATTCATGGTGCTCGTGGCAGATGGCCCAGACCACTGGAGATTTGAATTATAAACACAAGCCTGCAATGTCGTAAGAGGTATTTGAAGCAATTTCTCGTATTTATGCTGAATTGAGCAGCGACGATCTGCTGACTCGTTGCCTCGGCGGATATACGCAAAACAGCAACGAGAGTTTCAACTCAATCGTGTGGTGTATGGCTCCGAAATCAGTCTCCAGTGGCAAGCACGTTCTTGACACTGTAGTATATATTGCCGCAGGCATTTACAACGATGGCCTGTCAAGGATCATGAAGCTTATGCAGAAATTAGGTCTTAAAATAGGACCAAATTGTTTCAATTTCTGCATTGAAACTGATGAGCGGCGGATCAAGTTTTCCGAGCGGTCGCTCACAGATGCAGACAAGAAGGCCCGATTAGATTCAAAATCCATGAGAAAGGAAGAGGAGGAGGCAAATATTAATTTGGACGGCCAAATGTATGGTGCAGGCATCGCAGATTAGAGGTAAACAAAAACTATCGATGATTTAAGTGTATGTAAAACTTTAAACGCGTTTACTCGAAACCGGTTTTTTCATACTGGGAGAACAGATTACTCGTAAACTATTGCATGGATTGGATTGAAATTTTTACTGTAGCTTCACAAATAGATTCTCTAAAGAAGTACGTAGCCGTTTCTCGATTGAATGAAAATTTTTTTTTAAGAATTTCTTTCGTTTTTTGTTCCAGGTCTCATACTTTACGAGAAAAGTGTTCTCCCGTTTGGAGGTTTGAGAAAAAGGCGTCTCACGAGATTCGCTGTATAGCCGCCATTTTGTATTTAAATGTAAAAAAAATATATTTCTGTACCTCAATATATGTATAGTAAACCTTCGAAAAAGAAATTTGATCCCTTTTTTCCTACTCTTGTAAAAAATCGTACAAATTAGGCATTTTTCAGGCCGCTAGAGTAGTGTTACCCCTTAAATAATAGAACTTCAAAATAAACATGCGAAAAGTAATTATATTTTATTTACAATTTTGTATCGATTATTTTAAGCTATTTCTTGTATAAAATACTTTTAACAAACAGATTTATTAATAAAAGATTCGAATTTAATAAAATTACCTAATATATATATATATATATACTTAAAATCGAATGCAATACATCACATGGTAATGCACCTCGCCGTTAGTATCTAGTAACGTATAGCATACCTGTAATTCCTATATATTCTGAACCTCGCGGGCTATTTTAGCTTACATACCTCAGAATTATAGAACAACATGCTTAGTAGTGCACCTCTTCATCATTATATGAAAGCGTAAAGCATACTAAAATAATGTTTATAGATATACGCCTCGAGATTAATATTTAATCACGTACAGTATATACTACTAAATAAAACTACTTTTGAACCTCGCAGTTATCTTAATCTGCGTATCTCAATGTAGTAAATTAATAAAATTCCAGTAATATCAATCGATTTCCTAAAAGAGAAATCATTCCTAACAATTGAAGTAAGGTCAAGAATCCCCATATGTTTAGCAACATATGAAATGCTTTATAATATCAATATTAGTAAGGGTTCGAGACAATAGAAATGAATTACATACGAAATACTTAAGAGACTTAAAAGCTTGTAGCTTTAGTCTTATTGTAGTCTGTTGGACGTCACACTACCTCCTTAAGGTGGAGCTATAGTAAAATTTTGTCAATTTTTTCGTTTATTTTTATCTGTATTTTTTTTATTCTCTGGCCATGTTTACATTAAAGAAGAGTATATTTGTAAGTAAATAAAAGTAAAATATGATTTCAATTATGATTGTAAAGTATAGATAAAAATTATTTTTGAAAAATAGCTTTTTTCTTTATAAATTGTATGTACAAAATTATTTTTTTCTCGACAAAAGAAAAAGGTCCGATCTGGTTGTTTTCCGGCGCTAAGTTAGGATACTTACTTCCTGAATTGACGTAGTTCATTCCGGCGCTACGGCTGTCTGCATGATGGCGTCGCTCCAAAAGGATATGTTTCCCTGAGTGCGCGATGTTCCTTCCGGTGCTAGGGCTGCAACATTGGTTCCACCCTTAGCACGCCTGATCGTTACCCGGTGTCGAGTATGGACACTCGTGCCCTGATCGTATAAGGGTGTCGCTTCGAAGGGATAGGCTTCCCTTAGCGTGCATCGCTCCATCCTTATTATGTTAAGTTAATAAAATGCTTCATTCTCATTATGTTAAGTTAATAAAATAAAATTATAATATAGCAACACTAATAATATCCGCTTTTTGTAATCGCGATCGTTCTCTTTTGCTTTGACGCGCAATTAATTTAACTCGTTCCCGGACGTGTATTTTCCTTCGTAGGACAATATAAATACTTAATATTTTACTTACCTTACGAGGACAATGATGAAGAAGATCCTCCCTGTCCTTCCTTCCTGTCACAAATTGTCCAAAATCGTACGAAAAACCACGTGTCGTGAAAAAAAATCGCGTTAAAAGAATGTCCGTGCTTTTACTTGCGAAAACCCCACATATAGCACCAATGTAACGTTTTTAGGTTGTTTTTAGATTATTGTAAAGGCGACTTTGAATAATTACGCGTGGATGATAGGTTGACTGAGTTATTTATTCGTAGTATAACGTGCCGAGAGAGTGAGAGAGAGCGTAGTAGAATAGCGTCGCCGCGCGGTCGTATTTGTTGGTGCCGGTGGGGCGTCAGAAAGCGAGCCCGGCAGGGTGGTCGCTTATATAGGCTGGGGTCGAACAGCCCCTTCCAGTCCGAAGCGTGTGATGAGCTTTGGGGTGAGAGCCGCGGTTAGTAACATCGAAGAGCCGAATCGACGTGCAGTCGACGAATCCAGAGTGTTAGCGATTCGCAGGAACTGCGACGCAGTTTGAGTTGCTGCTAGTCGATTGGAAAGTTCTAGTGCTAGGCTAATGTAATATACCTGACATGTAGGACATGTGACATTGACCCAAAACAAAATATAACCCGCAGAAAACCGGGAGATATGTCACCGGGCGATTCAGGAGGGATCGGGAATAAGCGGAACTCGAGCAACCAACACACGGTAAACGAGACACAAACATAAAATATATGAAAATTACTTTAGAATCGAGAGAAACAATAACAATACCAGAGACAGTGACAAATTTCTCGATGACGCAACAAGCGCTGATAGTAGAAAATGAAACGGTCGACGACGTAATTGGCGATCAAACAGAGAGATTAAGGGAAGAAATCGAGTCAAGCCGAAATAGTCAAAATCAACTGCGGCACGGGACACAAACGCAGGGAGTAAGAGCAGGTAGCGCAACAGTAAACAACAATGACTATATAAATACAATGCGGGTATTGTATAATAAAATGACAGTTACGCCTCTGGAAAGAGCTCCAATACAATGCATTTATAATAACATGAGGGAGGCATTTCATCTGTTATACAGAACACATATTAATAATAGTTTAGAAGCATTTACACAAACAGCGATAGACTTAGGCAAAGCATTTGAATTAGGCAAAAATCAATCAAAAAATAAAACGAGCGATAAAAGCACAGAACCGCGAAATACATAGAATTCAGTTTCCTACTCGTCCATTACGAGTTTACAAAAACATAAGCCAGGAAGTTATTAATAAATTAAAAGAATCGTTGTTGGTTAATAACAATAACCAAAATCAAAACAATACGCAACCGCACACAAGCATGAATGATGCAAATCCTCAGAGAAACGGTAATTTTAACAACAATTAAAAGTCAAATTATAATAACTTCGAGTGGGAAACCGCCTGTCCTTTGATTCGTGCTTAGTCAATCTTGTCGTGCTTTGTCTTACTTACATTTCGTCAGCCTGGTCCGTCGTCCAGGCACCCGTCTTCGCGTTTCGCGCGGAGGATTCTTTCGATATACGATGCTATTGCGTCCTACTTGTCTTTGTCCTCCAACATCGTTGTAATGATGTTGGCTGGCATTATTGGCCCCGTGAAAGTCTCTAGTCTGTATCTTTCGTCGGTCCAGTGCGGGCACATGAAAAGTGTATGCTCTGCGTCGTCCTTGTCGTACTCGCAGTAAGTACACGCCGGCGTTCGTACCTTCCTCATTCTGTATAAGTACTGTCTAAAGTATCCGTGCCCAGACAAGAACTGGGAGATGTAAAAGTTCACCTCCCTAAATTGTCTGCCAAGCCACGGAGCCAGTCTCGGTATTAGTTCATAAGTCCAGCGTGCCTGTTCCTGTTGTCGCTGTCGCAACCTCTCTCCCGACCATTCGTCCTGACACGCTGTCAGTGTCCGTTCCCGTTCTTCCGTTGCGGCGCGAGCCCTCCCAATCTCCTGACTCTGCTCGTATATCCGCTTTCGTTCTTGCGAGGCTGCTTCTGTGCATATTCCCTTGGAGGACTCAAATCATCTCGCCGGATACTTACATGCCTGAAGGGCCGCCCTAAATACAGTGCAGTTGCCCGTGCCCGGAAAATGGTTCCGATTTTCTGGAATCTCCTTTTCCGTGCACAAGAAACACCCGCTGTGGTTTTCTTATGGTTTTCCCTACCTTTTGGTCTTCTTTGCCACATTTCCAGCAGTTCTTGCTTCTATCTATGTCTTTGCAATCTCTTTTCAGGTGACCATACCCGAGGCCCTTGTAGCATCGAGTTACTGTCACCCTAGGTCGGACTCTGCAATTGTTTATCCTCCCGATCCTAATCTTGCCTTTATTGAGTAACGTAGCGGCCATGTTTGTCTACCTCGGCCAATGCCATTTTCTGTCCTCTTTCATTTGGTTCGAAGACAGTGACTGTGAACTATCCGCCCTAATGGTCTTTGTTCTTTGCACTTTTTGCCGCTTCTTTCGCCTCATTACCCCACTCACTCAATAGTAGGGTCATGCTGTGCAAGAGTGGTATTCCCTTTTTTAGTGCACCTCCCGCATTCTTTTGCTGGTTGCTCATATACTCTAGCAGGGTCTCCAGCATAATATTCATTCTCTCCAGTGCCTCATCCCGATCATTTTGGATATTGCCCTGAAGTTCTTCGGCCATCTTTTCACCTCGCTTATTTAAGTTGTCTTCTTTTTCGGAGATTGGGAGGAGTCTTTTTTTCGTCTCCTCCCATTCTCCTTTTCTCATTTCTTTCGACGTGGTTGCTTCTTGCGACGTCATCTCGTAACAAGATATAACCCTGTCCCGCCGTTTTGCCTCCGGTGCTGTTGTGCAAGATAGTGAAACGCAGGCATAATTGCATTTTCTAGCTGGTTATTAGTTTTTGTTGGTTCTTTATTCATATTATAATCATTGTAAGGAGTTTAGGTACTGACTTCTCGCCTCGTACCGGTCAGGAGGTTTACTACTCTTCCCTTGGTTAGTCTGACGGAAATATCCTCCAGCCGCCGGC
Source organism: Gastracanthus pulcherrimus (assembly GCA_949152435.1). Lineage (NCBI taxonomy): Eukaryota > Metazoa > Arthropoda > Insecta > Hymenoptera > Pteromalidae > Gastracanthus > Gastracanthus pulcherrimus. The sequence continues at coordinate 122,716,956 of OX424576.1, read as the reverse complement.
CGCAGCTCATTCATGCACTGTGGCATTTTGTGTAATTGTATGTCTATGTGAAAAGTAGAAGTGTTTGTGTGTAGTGTATATGTGGTAGTTTGATGCATGAATTGGTGAGTGCTAGAGTGTAGTGTAAGTTTGCCGCGCAAGATGGAGGTTGTTGTCCATCCCCAATGGCGCCACGCCGTCCATCCCTCCCCGGAGCGTTTCTCCGTGACCATTCATGTCTTTTTTCTGGGCGATACCCGTCTATAGGGCCCTCGTCTCTATCGTACCATGTTCATTCGCTTCCAGGCGATACTCGTTCAGAGAGCCCCCGTAACACTTACTTCCGGGCGATACCCATTTATAGAGCCCCCGTATCACTTGCTTCCAGGCGATACCCATTCATAGGGCCCCTATACCATTCGTTCTTTTTTCAGACTGTCTTGGATCACGCATCAGAGAGGAGGGACGGCCCAGCCGCCACGGTGCCGGGTCCCCGAGTCTTTTACGCGTTGAGTGTTGTGTGCAGGTGAGTGTAGTGCGGTATGTTGTTATTATTATTATTATTATTATTACTATTAACAATAACAATAACAATGACAATGACAATGATAACAACGATAGCAACGATAGCAACGATAGCAACGATAGCAACGATAGCAACGATAGCAACGATAGCAACGATAGCAACGATAGCAACGATAGCAACGATAGCAACGATAGCAACGATAGCAACGATAGCAACGATAGCAACGATAGCAACGATAGCAACGATAGCAACGATAGCAACGATAGCAACGATAGCAACGATAGCAACGATGGCAACGATGGCAACGATGGCAACGATAGCAACGATAGCAACGATAGCAACGCTAGAAACGCTAGCAACGCTAGCAACGCTAGCAACGCTAGCAACGCTAGCAACGATAGCAACGCTAGCAACGATAGCAACGATAGCAACGCTAGCAACGCTAGCAACGCTAGCAACGATAGCAACGATAGCAACGATAGCAACGATAGCAACGATAGCAACGCTAGCAACGATAGCAACGATAGCAACGATAGCAACGATAGCAACGATAGCAACGATAGCAACGATAGCAACGATAGCAACGATAGCAACGATAGCAACGATAGCAACGATAGCAACGATAGCAACGATAGCAACGATAGCAACGATAGCAACGATAGCAACGATAGCAACGATAGCAACGATAGCAACGATAGCAACGATAGCAACGATAGCAACGATAGCAACGATAGCAACGATAGCAACGATAGCAACGATAGCAACGATAGCAACGATAGCAACGATAGCAACGATAGCAACGATAGCAACGATAGCAACGATAGCAACGATAGCAACGATAGCAACGATAGCAACGATAGCAACGATAGCAACGATAGCAACGATAGCAACGATAGCAACGATAGCAACGATAGCAACGATAGCAACGATAGCAACGATAGCAACGATAGCAACGATAGCAACGATAGCAACGATAGCAACGATAGCAACGATAGCAACGCTAGCAACGATAGCAACGATAGCAACGATAGCAACGATAGCAACGCTAGCAACGATAGCAACGATAGCAACGATAGCAATGATAGCAATGATAGCAATGATAGCAATGATAGCAATGATAGCAATGATAGCAATGATAGCAATGATAGCAATGATAACAATAATGACAATAATGACAATAATGACAATAATAACAATAATAACGATCAAATATACATAGTTTCGATACATCAAGTTAAATTTGTATTCACATCACAGGTTCATCGTTAGATTTCATCACATAGGCTTATTATAAATGCACAGTTTATATCAGTAGTCTTAACTATCACGTCACAATATAGAACCTTAAATTAAATAATTACTTAGCAGTATAACACAGTTAATTTTTATCACAGAATACATTTCGTTCGTCGCAGGTTTCAAAAATATGCCTACGTATTGCCGTTTTAAATTTATTTAGAGACGGAAGATAGCGCTTAATAGCGCGGGGGAGCGAATTCCAGAGGCGAGCACCTTGGGTTCTGAAGGAGTACAGGCCAACTTCAGTACGCGACCCTGGAATTTTTATTTCCTTGGAATTCCTACCTGAGGTTCTAGACTGATTTTGTTCAAAAAGGGCCGCAAAGTACGGAGGCTGTCCCATGACAACTGCTTTATAAAGCATTACCGCCGCTAAATACTCCCTTCTTATCTCTGCAGTCAACCAGCCCAGTTTCCTCCTGTAGGGAGAGACATGCTCATCCTTTCTAACACCACATATATATCTCACACAGGAGTTTTGCAACCTTCGAAGCCTGGTCTGTAGCTCACCTGATACGTCGAGGTATACAAGAGAGCAATAATCTAAGTCAGAGAAAGCAACAGCACCTGCGAGCTGTTTGCGTAACGCTTCGGTGGTGCAGGATCTAAATGATCTGAGTCCATATAAGGCTCTGTTAACCTTCCGACTAACTGCATCCACTTGCGGTTTCCATGTTAATTTAGAATCCATAACAACACCGAGGTTAGTTACAGTATCGGCAAAGGGAATAAAAATGTTATTATGCACCTCAATACCCGGAAGGTGCAATTCTTACAATTTACTAATATTGTAATCCGACCCAAAAATTATAGCTTTAGTCTTCCCGACATTAAGGTGAAGGGCATTCTCAGTAGCCCAAGCCGACACTGCTCGCGCCACAGCTGACAGGCGATCAATGCCTATCTGAAGATCGTATCTCGCAACCTGCGTATAGGTTTGTAAATCATCAGCATAAAGCAAATGCTCGACACCATCCGATAATTCACCCTGGGGATTTTGATAATTCACCTTGGGGAAGGAGCCCAAAAACCGAGCCCTGTGTGGGGGAAATCAAGGATTTTCTTGGTTGAAATGAACTCTGAAATCTGCTCGTGGACGATCTTTTTCAAGACCTTGGAGAGAAAACTCAACAGGGCTATTGGACGGAAGTCCGAGACGGCAGATGGAATTGCCGTCTTCTTTAGAGGCACCAGATGAGCCTTCTTCCAGGTCTCGGAAAAAACCGCACTAGACAGAGAGGAGTTGAAAATCTTAGCTAAAGGATGGCCCAAATCCGGAAGAGATTTTGCGATGATATTTTGGGGTATTCCGTCTTCGCTCTTTGCCTGTGACGAGAAATGACCAACGGACAGAACAACGTCCGAGAAGGTAACTTCACGAAAAGTGAAGCCATCATCGCTGGCCGTCGATAAGATGTTATCTAGATTTTCGTCATGCTCCGTTTGAGAGACAGAGACCCCAGCAAAGTGGATGTTTAATTCATCCGGAGTGAAACCATGCAGCTCCTCTCTAGCCTTTGGTAACAGTCCAAGGTGCCGAAGTTCTTTATAGATATTTTTGTTATTATCCAGAGCATCAAAAATTCTGCTCTGAATAAAAGCCTCTCGCTTTTCAACTGTCGCTGTTCTGCTTGAGCTGCGAGAGACTGGAACTCCTGCCACAACTTATTGTCCCGAATCCGTTTGTAGCGCCGTCGAACGGCATCACGCTGATTATAGAGTTTTTTCAGCTCGACATCCACCCAAGGAGGGAGACATTTCTTCTTCAGTGTAAACTGTTTCAGAGATGCAAGCTCGTCGATGATCGCCAAGAAGTTGTGGCTAAGATGTTCTAACTTACTATCAACATTATTAGCTGGGCAACTGATGAGCGACCAATCACAAACAGTAAGGAGGGATAGAAGTTCCTCCTGCCTAATAGACTTAAAATCCCTATATGAAAAGTTATTGAGAGCAGGGGACTTAGAAGTTTGGATGTCGATTGTGACATCAATTATATTATGTTTACTCGGAAAGGTCGCCATCATGTTGTTCGCACCCAGCAGCACATCATTATCGTGAATGAAGATCATACCAATCCAAGTGTGAGATTCTCCGACGTGGTGAGTCGCGCCATAATCAAATAATTTAATGTTTAATTTACAAATTAACTCTTTAACAAACGACACTTCCTGAGATGTCGACAACATGTTCGCGTTCATATCTCCCATTACAATCCGGTGATCGTACCCTACCGAATAAGTCGTCAGGTTCTGTACTAGGTCAGAATCGTCAGTGAATGAAATCCCTGGAGGTCGATATATGACAGCCACGAAAATTGGCGGGTGGTTGTCTTGCTGAATTCGACACATCAAATATTCAGGGATACCTGGTTTGCCTTTGTCTAACGTAGTTTTTGAGGAGCACAGACCGTTGCTTTATAAGAATTACGTACATAAAGGACCACCCCTTCTACTTTATTATTCCTGTTCTGCCTAATTGACGAGTACCCGTCGATCTAAACGCCAACATCGTCGCTCTCCCCGAAACGCGTCTCAGCCACGCCGAATATATATTAGAAAGGACGAGCAGTCACAAGGAACTGACGGAACATACTCATATGCTTACTAAGCGATGTTGCATTGAGGAAGCCCGCCCTTAGTCCCCCAGTTTACACCTCTGTTGCTACGTCCCCGCGTAGTCAAATTCCATCGTCAGAATTTAAGATCGACGTCCTTGACGTTTCCGGTGTGACAGTGACTAGGTTACAGGTATTTTGTGTTACCGCCGCGACGTCCTTGACGTTTCCGGTGTGACAGTGACTAGATTACAGGTATTTTGTGTTACCGACGCTATCGCTAGCCACACTAAGATAAGATGCAGATAATGCGTGCAGATCTGCAGCCGAAGTGATCTCATGCACCGATTCACCGTCTCGCTTCTTAACCAGGAAACGACCACCCCTATGCCAGACATATTTGAAGCTTAAACCACTAGCAAGTTTTGAAATGAGTAAAAGATTCTTTACTTAAAAGTTCATTAATAAAAATTTTACTTCTAATAAGGCTATTACTCGTGTCCTGACTAAAAAGCGTTACGTTAACATCCTTAGTGCTAAATGCTGTAAATTTACTTTTGGCCCTCATGATCTCGGTTACCAAGGTGCTACGAGAAAGGCAGATAACCCACGGGGATCGTCGACGCTGGTAATTGTTCAAGGGTTGGTTCGCAACGGTTTGTCTTTCTGATCGAAGCAGGCGTATAGACATTAAGTCTTCCCACACGATGGACGGTAGAACAGTGGTAAGGATGGCATGGACTACGTCCTCACGCTGCGATTTGGAACCTTCAAAAATATTAGTAATAATTATTTCCGCTGATTCTTCGCCACTGTTCATCCCGTTCAACGTTGAACAATACCTGTTCCGGTCAGTAAGATTTACGTTTTTAGAACTTTGGCACCCAGTTCGACGGTGACGACTCTGTGTGCGAAACCCGTCAGAGTCCGCCGGCAGGACGCTGCCTGATGGAGCAGAGCGCGCATTATCAAAGTATACTTTGTTATTCAAAGTATTATTATTACTATCATTATTACTAACCCTACTATGTACAGACTTAACCATATTATTATTATCATTATTCTTAGAACTACTCGACATCGACCCGTCGATGTCTCCAAGCCAGACTAGGATGTGTGACTCGTTAGCGTCAGGAATGGTGTTAATATCCGCGTTATTACTACGTGAACTGCTCGAGCTGGCAACCATAACCTCTATTTCATACATCAGCGTTTGAAGCTGTTCTTTCAGCAGTTGATTCTCGTTTTGTAACAGCAACCGATCTTGATGCAGCCCCTCCAGCTGGGAAGTCTGCACATCTATTTTCTTTTCTAGCGACAAAACCTGAGCAGTCAGTTTATCGACTAGCATTTCAGCAGCTAGTGCTGATGCTGGGACATTGCCGATAGCATCAAGTTTTTTCACTACAGAAGAATAGTGATCGTTCACATTTTCTTGTAAGTAACTCAAACTGTTTATCGAACAGGTCGAGCATAGATGACGGTAGAGTACAATAACGCATTGAGTCCGATATGCTACAAGCGTTGATCATGGTACTAGTACTAACACTAGACTTTGCAGAAGTAACCGTAGGTGTCGATGCAGTAAGCACGCCACCCACATCTGCACTACTCGGTGAAGGATCGACGCTCGTGGCATTTAAAGCGCTATTTTCTGCAGATGAACTCTTGCTTTTCGCTTTCTTTTCTTTATCGCAGTCAATGCAGATATACGCAGCGTCATCTAACTTCATGACACGACAATAATTATGGTAATTCTTATTACATATTTTACACCTGCGCACAATCCCGTCTTTGCGGTAAATTTTCTTACACTTGCTGCACGATGAGGAAGACATAATGTAAAGATTTAGTAGTTAGCTACCGAAGTGGTCAGCCAAGATCTCAGAAAAAGTAGAGTAGATCTACGTCAAGTCAGAAAATTACTTAAAAAGTCGACGTGTGGTCAGATATTTAAATAAATTAAAATAACTTAAAAACTAATAGACTAAAAGTTAACGTGTAAGAGTTGTATAGCTCTGACGATGTTTACACAGGCGTGCAATAATTAAAAACTATTATAATAAATATGAAATAGCCGTTAATTAAATAATACTGCATATATATTAAAAGAAAGGTGAGCCACACTCATTAGATATTTTAAAAGTTCGCGCTTAATACGTTGTTCATGATGGTAGCGGCATCTGTTGATCAGTTGAGAAACTCGCAAGCCGGTGTTACCGATCGTCATAAGGTGATGGTGCTGCAAAAATTTTTTTGTTCGGCGACGTTGCCGAGACCGAAATTGGAATGAGAGAGAAAGATAGATGTTCTAACCTCAAAATTTATGGATCTTCTTCTCTATTTCTTTATTTCTTTATTTCTTTATTTCTTTATTTCTTTATTTCTTTATTTCTTTATTTATTTATTTATTTCTCCCGCTCCTTCGCTGGTAAGCCTTTGTGGGTGATTCATGCACTAAACCACTACTGAAGAGATGTGTATGATGGATGGTGAACGACGCGTCGTGACTTCTCGTGCAAGGTGAAGTTCGAGATTATGTTTGCACAGCTTGACGCGGAATTTCCCTCTAGGCTCATAAAAACACAAAGATGTGTGGATTTTTAGCGTGAGCGTAAGAGCCGTTTTGGAGGGTCCTATCCGCTAGAAATAATCACTCCGGTTAGAGGGCGGGAGATCCTATTCAAGAAATGGTAGTGACAGGGTTCGCTGCTGTTATTTTCTTTTTGGGGGAGGGAAGCAAAAGGAATTGGAAGAGTTGAGGAGTTATACGAATTACCGTAATAGAGGAAGAACAAATAACTACAGCAGAAACACCGGATATAATACAAACACGACACATAATCCAACACAAAATCGCGATAGTCAAGCCACCGCGAATAACGAAAATAACGTGGCTAGAAACACGAATCAGGGAGTGTAAGCGAGACCGCTGCATTCAAAGGTCTCAGAAATTAAGCAAGGACATATAAGCGATGATTCTCAACAGATAGAAATCAATTCGACGGAATCATTGTTTGTTCTGGATGCGGTAAACTCAGAGAATTATCCCCGATATTGGTTGAAATTAATAGTCAGAGATACAAAGTTTAAAGCTTTAGTCGACTCCGGGTCTGCACGCACAATAATATGTGCCAATGGTAAAGAAATCACAAGCAAACTAGGCGCAGAATTCAACCTTCGATTTTTAAAAACGCCGTAATGTCCAACGGATCGGTCGAGAAAATTGAGGGGAAATTTGCGTACCTGTAGTAGTTATAGGAGTCAGCAAAATCATGGTGATACTTGTAATTCCGGGGGTTTCGACGGATGGTATCTATGGCCTTGATACAGTACGTCATTTCGGTATGCACATATTTGGTAATCGCGATACTTCTACACCCCCAGACCGCAAAGACAAGAAGGAGTTTGCTTTTGAATTGTGGGCAGTAGATGCACGGGATAGTAATGTAAATGTAGCTAACTGTGGATTAACACCGATTTCAAATAATGATCCGGATCAAATAAATAAATTATTAGAGAAAGTTTTAACGCCAAACGAGGAATCGGGGGAATCAAAACAAATCACAAGCAATGAATAAGAGCAAATAACTAAATTATTAGAGGAAGTTTTATCGCAAAGCGAGGGATCGAGTGATAGTATTTTGCCCGCAACAGATTTAATTAAACACGAAATACAACTTCTGAATAGTGCGAGATCGGTAAAACAGAGATATTTCCCGGTATCAGAAAAGTTAGAAAAAGCTATGTATGAAGAGTTAGAGAAATTAAAAAAGCGGGAATAGTAGAGAAATCATGCAGTCTCTGCAGCAGTCCAGTAGTAATGGTGAAAAAGCCAAACGGAACATACAGAATATGCATAGATTTTCGAGTAGCAAATAAATTATCAAAAGAAGACACATACCCATTACCTTACATGGACGTAATATTAAATAAGTTAAAATACGCAAAATATATCAAAATGATCGATTTAAGTAACGCATGCCATCAAATAAAATTAAAATTCGAGTCAAAAGGGATAACAGCTTTTACAGTCCCGGGACGAGGATTGTGGCAATACACAAAACTCCCGATGGGATTAAACGGCATGGAGCAAGTTTCCAAAGATTATTAGAAGAATTAATAGAAGATTTCAAGCTAAATGCATATAATTATCTTGACGACATAATTTAGGAAACCTTTGAAGAGCATATGGCACTTCTCAGGAAATTAATCCTTAGGATAAAAGGGGTCGGACTAACTATCAATCAAGATAAAAATAATTTTTATTGCAAAGAAGTAAAATTTTTGGGATTTTTAATTAACGAGATTTTTGCGCTAAAGGGGTTAATGACCGATCCGGAGAAAACGGAAGCGGATAAAAATGACCCGAGGCCAAGGGCACTGCGACAGCTGCGACAACTGCGATAGCTGAGTAAGTTCCTATGCATGACCTCGTGGTACAGAAAATTTATAGAAAACTACGCGGCGATAGTAGACCCGTTAACACGACTGACAAGAAAAGAAGTGAAATATCAGTGGACCAAGGAACAGGAAACCGCGTTTGAAAAAGTAAAACATCTATTAAACGAAGCTCAATTACTGCACAGACCGGATCCGAACGTAGACTACTGCATGCAGTGCGACGCGTCTCGAGGCGGTAATCACACAAAAGTTCGAAGGCGTAGAACGAGTAATAGCGTACGCGAGTAGGTCACTACAGAAAAACGAGAGAATATACAACACGTCAGAAAGGGAATTCTTAACCGTCAAGTGGGCGATAGAAAAATTCAGGCAGTATATAGAGGGAGAAAGTTTTAGAGTAATAACAGAAGACAGCGCGCTAAAATGTCTGCTCGATAAAAAAAAACGTAGAAAGCCTTGGTAGATGGGCGCAGGAATTGATGGAACATAACTTTAAGGTTATCCACAGAAAAGGAAACTAAAATTTAGTCCCAGACGCACTTTCGCGTATGTTTGAGGACGAATAAATGCCCGAGATAGACTCGTTACAAATAGGCTCGATAGAATTAGGAAATGCAAATACAGACAAGTGGTATAAAAAGAGATTTTATTTAATAAATAGACACCAGCGACGTTATAAAAACTGGAAGGAAGTGAGAGGTAAAATATACAAATGCAGGCCGAATGAAGGGTTAAATTTAATTATGCGAGATTTAGAAGCATGGAAGCTCGTAGTATCGAAAGAAAAGTGCGAGGATGTATTCAGAGAAATACACGACGAACCGACAGCCGGTCACTTAGGCGTAGAAAAAACGTATAAGAGATTAGCTCAATTTTATTATCGGCCAGGCATATACAAGGATACGGGCTAATACGTTAGAAATTGCGAAACATGCTAAAAATGCGAAACAGATCAACGTGGCCAAATAACATTGATGGGAACTCGAGAAATAGACAGGCCGTGGAAAGTTGTAGCAGCCGATTTAATGGAAGAGTTACCGCCAAGTAAAGCAGGATACGAATACTTGATAATTATTGAAGATCTGTTCTCTAGATATATTTTATGCGTACCGAAAAAGAAAAAGAGAGCAATTTTCGTCAGAAACGTGCTAGAATATATATTATGTGCGCAATTTGAAACGCCGGAGATATTTTTATCAGATAATGGTAAAAAATTTGTAAACGATATAATATCAAAGATTATAAAAGAAAATTCAATACTGCATGGAGGAACACCATCATATCATCCACAGAGTAACCCAGTAGAATGGGTAAATGGAGATATAAAAACGTGAATAACAGCATTTTTTTTTTTTTTAATGGCACTTCGAACTCGAAAGTTCATCGCCTCATCTACGCAAGCCTTCCACGTTTCCCTATTTTGTGCCAACCCCATCCATTTCGCGCCTTCCCGCCCAATTTCAGTTACGTCTGATTTTACGTTATCCTCCCATCTGCGTCTAGGTCTACCAAGAGGTCGCGTTGCTTTCGGTTTTCCTTTCATTATGCGCGCTGCTGTACGATCATCGCCCATTCTTGCCACGTGCCCTGCCCATCTTAGTCTCCGTGATTTTATTATTCTGTTAATATTTGGTGACGCGTACAAATTATGTAGCTCGTCATTGTGCAGTTTCCTCCACTCCCCAGTTTCCTCATCTTTCTTTGGCCCGTATATTTTCCGCAGAACCTTATTTTCAAATACCCTAAAACGATTTTCTTCCGCTTTAGTGAGCGCCCAGGTTTCGCACCCATACAAGATTACCGGCATTATTATAGTCCTATATATCCTTATTTTTACATTTTTCGACAGTAGCTTTGACTTAAGTAATCTGTTCACAGCGTAGAAGCAGGCATTACTTGAATGAAGTCTCTTATTAATCTCGGCTTTAATTTCGTTTCGATCATTGATAGTTGTACCTAAATATCTGAATTCGCTAACCTTTTCAAAAGTGAAATTTCCGACTCTGAGATCCCCCTCTGCTTCGCGAATGCCCAGTTTCTCCATGATCATATATTTCGTTTTCTAACTTCACTTCACTTCTAACCCCGTGTTTTTAGCCGCATTTATAAGGATTTCCGCATTTCTCGCCACCGTTTCACCATTATCACCGCCTAGCTCGCTAGCCTGCATTTTTCTAACAACATGCTCTAGCGTCAGGTTAAAGAGTACCGTTGAAAGCCCGTCACCTTGCTTCAAACCGTCGCGTATCATGAACGATTCGGATACATTACCGCCTACTCGGACCTTTCCAGTGCTTCCGTTGAGACATATTTGAATTAATTTTACGAGTTTTTTTGGTACGCCAAGGAGCACTAGGATTTCATACATTTTGCTTCGTTTGACAGAGTCGTACGCTTTCTTAAAGTCCACAAATAGCTGGTGTATAGTTTCGCAATATTCCCACTTTTTCTCTAATAATTGTCTTATGGTAAACATTTGATCGCTCGTTGACCTGTTGCACCGGAATCCACACTGATAATCTCCTATTATATCTTCCGCGAATGGTGTGAGTCTGGCCTGTATTACGTTTGACAGAACTTTGTAGCAGGTAGCTAAAAGTGAGATTCCCGGTAGTTATTGCAGTCTGTTTTATCTCCCGTTTTAAAGATCGGTATGATGATGGATTCTTTCCAATTTTCTGGTATTGTTTCATTTCTCCAAATAGCACATACTAGATAAAAAATTTTAGATGTAAGCACGGTGCCTCCATATTTAAGTAGTTCAGCTGGTATAGAATCGTTTCCTGCGGCCTTATTGTTTTTTAGCTTTTTGATCGCGGCCTCTACTTCTTTGTAGGTCGTTTCGTCCATATGGAGTTCAGCAGTGTGGATTTCGTCTCCCATTTCCTCGGAGTTTTCATGCAAGTTTAATAACTTATCGAAATAATCTTTCCATAATTTCAATAGTTCATTTTCGCTTGTCACGAGGTTCCCGTCCTTATCTTTCATTAACTGCGATCTACTCTGAAAACCCTTCCTAATAGCGTTTATTCCTTTGTACATCTCGCGCGGGTTATTTTCCCTACTATTAGTTTCTATTTTTCTAATTTCATTTTTCTGATACTCGCGCTTCTTGTTTCTGTAAATCACACGTACTTGCTTTCTTATTTCATGGTATTCTTCTACGGCCCTACCGCTTTCATTGTGTACACTATCTAATTTAGCCTTCTTGGGCCTTTCAAACCAGAGTTCGCACTCTTCGTCAAACCATGGTTTGCTCTTCGGCCTTTTTTTCTTACCCAGTACTTTGTTCGCGGCCCCTTTTATAGTTTTTTCGATAGCCCCCCACAACCTGTTCGGATCGTCATCTACTCCCGTCTGTTCATCCGTTTCCTCGAGCGCCTGAAATCGGTTGCTAACTTCTACTTGGTACTTGATTCGTTCTATCCCGCTTCGTAGTTTTCCAATATCAAAGGTTTCTACTTTGTTCACTCGCTTACTATTTTGACCGGCTACTAATCTGGCTCTTAATTTGGCCACTACTAGATAATGATCTGAGTCGCAATCCGCCCCCTATAGGTCCTTACGTCGAGTACATTCGTGTGGCGCCTCTTATCAATAAGAAAATGATCGATTTGATTGTGCGTGGCCCCATCCAGCGATGTCCACGTTGCCTTGTGTATATCCTTGTGCTTGAAGCACGTGGTCTTGACTATAAGATTTTTTGCGGCTGCGGAAATTATGACCATAATACCGTTATCATTGCTGGTTTCGTGCAGACTTTCTTTGCCTATGGTGGGCCTAAACATTTCCTCTCTCCCTATTTTAGCATTGAAATCCCCCACTACTATTTTGGTGCCGTAAGACGCGAATTGGTCGATTAATTGCTCTAAAGTTTCATAATAAAGATTTTTGACTTCTTCCTCTTTGTCCTCCGTGGGACAGTGGACGTTAATAACCACGTAATTATACCACGCTCCTTCGATGATGATATACGAGAGTCGGTCATTCACGAAATTGCAACTTTTAACGGAATGTATGATGCTTTTGTTAACAAGAAATCCGGTGCCTAGAGAATGCCCGCTCGCGCCCCCATATAAAAAGGTGAAGTTACCGGATCCTAGCATCGCGTTATCTTTCCATCGGGTTTCTTGTATTGCTACCAAATCTAAATTGTACCTCTCAGTTTCATGTATGATTTCCCGGAACGCGCCTGCTCTGTGTAGACTGCGTACATTCCAGGTTCCCACCCTTAAGTTTCTTTTCGTTTTGGTTTGGTTTTGTTTTCTTTGAGCCATGATAGTAAGTTAAACCCGCGCGTTTTGGATCCTGTTCCGATCGCAGGTGAGTCCATCCGTCTAGGGGTGATAACCCTCATACCTCCCTAGAACTAAGTATGAGAGCTTTCTGACTTTGGCGAGGACATAGTCAACTCGTCGTCAGACACACTCGGTTTCATTCTCATATCCTAACGCCCCCCTGCAAGGCAGCGCGCCTTCGCTGGCTTCGTTGCCATGTAAGACCAGGTGGCGAATCATTCTACACATCCCCTCTCAGGGCAGTTGTCATCGCTCCCGCATCCTCCACGACAGCAGGATTTTTGGCCCATTTTTTGTTTGAAATGTGTGGTAAAAGAGATAGATTACAGAGTAAGGTAGAAGAAGAAAGTAAGATAGGAGATTTTGTATAGTGTTTGTAGTTATTGCGGTGCTTGCGTAGTGTTTCTAGATGAATGCGTTCGCCAGTGCGGGCTCATCACACCCACGCCTGGGCCTATCGGCTGTCCGCGACTGCTTATTCGCTTTATTCGCAGCTAACCTCTTTCTCAGGGGTCGTTCCTCTATCCGCAACCTGAGGACGCGCTGTGTAGTGGTGATAGACACCCACCCGTCCGCTCTGGATGACTACGCCCAGGACCCGCTTAGGGTAACGGCGTTGCAACAGCGTGAATATCAGCATACATTGATAAAAATAATATATGATAGATACATTCCGCAATTCCAATTTCCACATAATATAAATGTGCTTAGCGCATTAGGGAGAACTCCAGCATTTTTGGTATACGGGCGAGAACTTCAACCAGCGAAATTATGGAAGCACGAAGTAGAATCATGTGAGAACGCGATCGAAAACGCGAGACAAAATCGGTAGTGAGACAGCGATAAAGAGCGAAAACGAGAAAAATAATAATGGGCAAAACGTGTCAAAATCGCAAGGTAATAAGAAACATCGCTAAAAGCGAAGCGCTGTGCTTTTCGCATAAGTCACTCGCCAGATTTACAAGAATAAGCTTAACCCTACATTTCATTAAATTTCAAAAATTTATATAATGTGTACAAATATGTACAAGTGATATAATCGTAGAAACGGCCTGTGCCATCCAACATACTACAATAATACTAAAGATACAAGCTTTTAAACGCGCCTTTTATTTTGGCCTATGCTTTCGCACAATAGCCAGGGTCTCTTAAGTATTTCGTATGTAATTAATTTCTATTGTCTCGAACCCTTACTAATATTGATATTATAAAGCATTTCATATGTTGCTAAACATATGGGGATTCTTGACCTTACTTCAATTCTTAGGAATGACTTGTCTTTTAGGAAATCGATTGATATTACTGGAATTTTATTAATTTACTACCTTGAGATACGTAGATTAGTATAGCCACGAGGTTCAAAAGAAGTTTTATTAGTGGGATATACTTTACGTGATTAAATATTAATCTCGAGGCATATATCCATAAACATTACCTTAGTATGCTTTACGCTTTCATATAATGATGGCGAGGTGAATTACTAATTATGTTGTTCTACAATTCTGAGGTACTTAAACTAAAATAGCCCGCGAGGTTCAGAATATATAGAAATCACAGGTATGCTATACGTTACCAGATACTAGCGGCGAGGTACATTACCATATGATGTATTGCGTTCAACTTTATGTGTATATACATTAGGTAATTTTATTAAATTCGAATCTTTTATTAAGAAATCTGTTTATTAAAAGTATTTTATACAAGAAATAGTTTAATATAATCGATACAAAACACTAGAGCGAGCTAAGTCTTTCTACTATTCTGTCTTGTACAATCCTTGCTTTACCTGAACAGATACTGCTCTCGAGATGCTTCGGCGAGTGAGATGTTTCTACTCTTACTTCAGCACAAGCTTTGCTTTACAGGAACAGATACTGCTTCTGAGGCGCTTCGGCGAGCGAGAATTCGAGTTTTATAGTTCGACACAAGCTTTGCTTTACAGGAACAGATACTGCTCCTGAGGTGCTTGTCGAGCGAATGCTGGTGAGCGAGTAGCTTGCCCGGGGTCGGGCCAGCAAGTGCTAGTGAGACCCCGTGGACCAGTGCCTTTTAAACAGTTTTCCGCCGTACCTCGTCTATGCTAAAGGGTCGAGCGAGTGGGGTGAGGGTGAGCAAGGACGAATAGCGAAGGACGTTTCCTCCTTTTTCTCCTTCCACGCGCTTTCCCTCTCATTAGGCTAATGCTTAAGACAGAGAAAGAAGAAGAGAGGGTGTGGGTAAAAAGGTCCTCAGAGGGCGTCGCTAAAGAAGCGCGCGCAGCTAGGCTTTGGCGCCCTGCCTTTTTTCGGTGGGATGAGCTTTTTTTGAGAGAGAAAGGAGATCTTCTCACTAGCTTGCTCTCTTGCTCCTTCTCTATCTTTCGCATTTTACATTTGATTTTCTTAATATTAACCTAAAATATTAATGTTTACTATATTTTTATTTACTAAATGATTTTAAAATATAGTAGTTATTTCATAAAAAACCATTTATGATAATATTGTGAAAATATTTACATTCTATATATAATGTAAATATTTTATATATATATATATATAATGTAAATATTTTATATATATATATATATATATATATATATATATATATATATATATATATATATATATATATATATATATATATATATATATATATATATATATATATATATATAATGTAAATATTTTATATATATATATATATATATATATATAGTTATATTATATAGTTATTATTTTTGTTAAAACTAAAATTTAAACTTAAATTTAAAGTTTGCATAAAAAGGTTTCAGTATAAAAATGTCTCGAATCGAAAATGTAATTAGTGAATAAATATTCATATTTCAGTACTTAAAATTATCGTATTATATGTAAATATTATTATTACAACAGAATTTTTAAAACTGCATTTAGAATCAAGTTATCGACTAGATTCTTTCGAACAAAATTTTTATTTAAATTATAAAACTATATTACTATGTTTAAAGAATATAAAAAGTTATTATTTTATACGCTACGCTATTCACTTTCGAAAGTATATTTTAGCCCGTGATTTTCCGCTCGGAAAATGCTGCGCTTAGATACATTTCGTGATCGAAAAAGAGGGTCGATATGGATCCCAAACACGTGTGCATCAGGATACACTTAACTCGTGCGCCTTAGCTAAGATACACGAGCACAGATCTAGAGCCTCATTCACGACAGTTAGAGAATAAAAGTTTTAAAAGCATGCGTGTTTTCCGTTTATAAAATAATATTGAAATATAGTTATATACTTATTATGTAGGATATAACAGGCTATTGGATAGATGGATGGATGGATGGATAGATGAATGGATGAATGAATGGACGGATGAATGGATGGATGGATGGATGGATGGATGGATGAATAGATGGATATATAAAATTAGCCGAGGGAGCGTGAGCGACCGAGTTATTACTGCTAGTATAATTTAAACTCATTTGGTACAAACAGTAGAAGCTCTTTTAGTCCATTTCGATTGCTTTTCCGGTGTGATATACTCGGAGAAACGGTAATTTCTCTCGATTTCCAATTTCAATCCCAGTGTTGAAATTTTCATTCGGTCAAATTAACTCTTACGGTATACGGCTCAAAAAGCGTCGAGGGAATATAAAAACGAACTTGAAGAAATTCGATCAGACCGTTTGAATCAATTTTACGGTTTGATATGCTGGGAGAAACGTTCATTTTTGTCGTTTTCGAATTTCCCCGTATTTCAATTCAATGGTGATACAGACAGAAAATTTAGTAGTGGGGTTTTGAAGTTTCTAACCCTGTTAGAAATTTTTTTTAAGTAACGTATACTAACATATCAATTTATACGGAAAACAAATTTTTGATAAAGTCCATAAGGCATTCGCCCACTATAGGCATTATTAGGTATGTATGGAGTATATTACATACAGAGGCTCTATGTTTGTTATGGAGTCTCAGTATTTGTATAGGGCAACTTACTAAAATCTAGTTGGATTATGTAAATTACAGTATAAGGCTCCAAATGGGTCGAGGAAATATAAAAATAGTTTTCGATTTTTCCCGTATTTCAATTCAATGGTGATACAGATTTAAATTTAGATTTATTTGTTTATTTCCACCCTGGGACTAAATAAGCCCATAGGGCATAATGAACAGTCAAATACATATTATAATAATACAAAAATAAAAATGATGTGAAGTATTGAATATAATCGCAGTGGTAATACAGATGAAAAATTGAGTAGAGGGGTTTTGGGGTTTCTAACCCTGTTAGAAATTTGTTTTAAGTAATGTATAGCAACATCAAATTATATGGAAAATCAATTTTTGGTAAAACCCATAAGGCATTCGGTCACAATTGGCATTATTGGGTATATCGGGAGAATATGGCATACAGAAGCTCTATATTGCAAATAGAGCCTCTGTACGTGTATAGGGCGAGTTCCTAAACACAGGGGGAGAAATAAGCGGAAAATCGAAAAATCCAAAAACGAAAATTCTGAAATAAATGTAGAAAATGAAAAAGCATAGAAAAACATAAAAGATTGGACTAGCAGAATAAAAAATTTAAAACACATTTATGACGAAGTTTTAGTCCAAATAAACAAAGAAAAAGAAAAACAAGAAAAGCATTATAATATAGGAAAAAGAGAAGAAAAGTTCGAAATACGTGAGTGTCACACGTAGCACATGTCAGGTATATTACATTAGCCTAGCACTAGAACTTTCCGACCGCTTACCAACAACCCAAACTGCGTCAACCCTGCCGGGGCTCGCCCTCTGTCGCTGCATCGATGCCTGTCAAATACGACCGCTCCGCGACACTATTCTACTAGGTTCTCTCTCTCTCTCTCTCTCTCTCTCTCTCTCTCTCTCTCTCTCTCTCGGCACGTATACCACGAATAAATCACTCAGTCAACCTAGCATTCAGGCGTGATTATATCAAGCCACCTTTACAATAATATCACTAATCTTCGGACGCGTGAAATCAGAACCCAACAACCTAAAAACGTTACATTGGTGCTGAGTGAGGGTATTCGAAAGTAAAAGCACGGGCTTTCTCTTAATGCGATCTTTTTTATCCATATGTTTTTTCGTACAGTTTGGGACAATTTATGACAGGAAGGAAGGACAGGAAGGATCACTTGGATCTTCGTCATCTTCCTCATCGTCCTCGTAAGGTAAATGAAATATTAAATATGTATTATTTTCCTCCGAGGAAAAATTTACGCATCCGGGAACGAGTAACTTTGTTCTGCGGCAAGGAAAAGAGAAAACGGTCGCGGTTTACAGATATAGTAGTGTCGCTTATATTACAACCTTAGATATTTTATTAACGCATCATTATGAAAATGACTCTTCGTTTTAAACGTTTAAAATGACGAAAACCAATACACCACGCATCCTTTCGGACCGTCAGTCGCGCGCGAGTGCGGCTTCACCTGGAAATGAACGTACAGGAGCAATAGAACAACAAACAATAGATCCACTTGTCCCAGATGAAAGGACAACCTACACAGATGGAATACGCGATTGCGCATCCAAATCAAACCAATCTCGAAACCGCTCTGTTATACACTGATTTATAGAGAATACCTCACATAGGAATAACGCTGCCTATCCTAATGTCGAAAAGGGCGCCACGTCTCATAAAACCCCAACCGGACCTATAAGAAAGGGAACCAACTTTTTCACTGATATGAAAACTGATACCGCTACCCACGCATATGTAAATCCCTTCCAAACACTGCTGTATTCCGCGAAACCTATACCGGGACCTATATACTACTGTAGCGAAGGTAACGCAGCATCTCTTGACCGGGGTTACGCACATCCCGCACGAATGATGCAACCGCCAGCATTCTCTTCCTTTGCTTTCGTCTGAGATATGTATAATTCACAGATGTCATACGACGATCCAAAAGCGGGCGCTATATACGCACGTGGATATCCGATAGGACACCCAAATATAGATACGAGAGAAATCTTTACATGCGACCCAGGACTGCAGACCCTCTTAATAACGCGAACGCACGACAACCCCCTCCCGACCCACCTCTAGAACCCCCTCAGCCTAAGCCTACATGCAACGAGCCCACTGAATCAGGTCTCTCTCATTCACGAGGACCAACTAAATTTTCTTTGTAACAAACCATAAATCTTATTCCAACCTATGACGGTAACTCCGGTAACCCCGATATGCTGGTAGCCTTTCGTAAAGCATGCAATGGTGTTATTGAAGAATTCGATCTTCGATCGGAACGCTGGGTCCTTAATGCCCTTATCTCAAAACTCCGTGGGCGCGCCGCGGAGGGATATGCGCCACGGATAGCACAGTATCATACTCTAAAACGTTCACTTTACGACCTCGTGATTCAATACAGCGCCGATAAAGTTTTAATGGAAATAAAAAGGATCAGATATTTACGACATGACGAACGATCTTACTCCGGGAGTTCGACTCCTTTTTAAGGAGAAGGCAGATAGTGAGGTTCTCGATCAGTTCCTATTGAGATTATTAGGGGAAAAACCCCTTACCGTGCGAAAGGCTATAGCCACGGCTGTAAAATTCGAAAATAAGTCGAGAGCTCGGCAGCAGTATACAGCTACAACACAAATTCCGTCGGCCTCGTGTAAATTTCTTTCTACCACGCCAGACGTATATTTCCCCGATTATGTATCGGATGATTCAGCAGCTGACGATGGATAATATGCAAAAGTACGTTGTCCCCGTATTCCGAGCTACCGTCGCGGAAGCGTATCAGCAGTGCCATGGCACGGATCACCTTACATCCGAATGTAGGAAGAAAAATAATGACACCCGATACTGCGATTACTGTAAAATATGAGGCTATACACGCGGCTATACAAAACGGAGAAGTAACAAAGTATAAATTAAACTCAGAATTAACATGACCGGTCGCTAAAAATAATGGTAATTCTCGCGGTAATAATAATAATTCTAATAGAAACTATAAGGATCGTCCTCAAGGACACAATAACAATAACAACTGTCGTTATCAGAACAATCGTTATCAAACTCGCTTTAGCCATCAGAGGAATAGTGATTGAGGTCGTGAAAACTATAGACTAAACGATAGTCGGGATCGAGACACATATAATAGTAATAGCAATCAAAAAAACAATGATTATCGCAATAATAATAATAATGATCACGGATGCGACAACTATCGTCGCGTTAACAATCAAACCCAAGGCAACAACTATTATAATAGTAATGTAAACTCGCAAGACGCTCGAAGTCAACAAGCGAGCGTCGAGCGAACGACCCCCCACTCCGAACACGACAAACACATACGTACAGTCCAGGTCCGACTCATCTCCTCGGGAAGGAGACCGCCAATAATCGAGTTAACAAAGAAAAACTTTAGATCAGGACGGGCGAGATTTTATGCGGACACAAGATCGGAAATTACGTTAATCAAGACCAAGGCTATCACCCTGGACACCTTGCTAGATAAAAGTCACAAATTAAGAATACGCTGAGTCACCTCCGGTGAATGCTATACTCTAGCTCGCATACATATAATTATCAATGGGTTACTATGTGAGGCGCACATTATGGAAAGACGATTTTTCAATCGAAGAAGATGCTAAACCGGATGGCAAACCCTTACAGAACATAAGGGCACTGTTAGCCTAGAATGGTAACAAGTCGAATTTGAGGAGTTTTCAATCCCTTTTGTGAAAAGTGAAGTTTTTGTGATCCCTCCGTGAACGTGGCAAGTTATTTACGTTCGTATGATAAAAGATGGCACACGAGTCGGGATCGTGCCCTTACAAAATATGGGATCCCATGTATTATTCGGGAATTTACTAGCCGTTGCGACGTCCGCAACACAGATTCGCGTAAAACAATATCGCAATTATAAGGAGGAAATGCAAATGCGAATAACCGAAATGTTAGAGGAAGGGATTATACAGCCCTCTATGTCGCCATATCGTTCTCCAATGTGGGTGGTGCTCAAAATGCCCGACGCCAACGGTAATAAGAGATGGCGCCTGGTTATCGACTCCCGACAATTAAACGAGATTACAGAGGCTGACTGTTTTCCACTGCCATTAACTTCAGATATAATTGACAGTGTCGCGCCAGCCAACTACATTGCGGCCATCGATCGTAAGGCGGGGTTCCATCAAATCTCTATGGATGCTGAATCAGCACCTAAAACTGCATTTTCGGTCCATTTCGCGCATATTTAAGCGCTTAGCTATGGGTTTAAAAAATGGACCCTTAAAGTTCAAGAGATTAATGTCGCTCGCACTCTCGGGACATCAAGGTTATGAGCTCTTGGTGTACCTAGATGATATAATCGTGTTCGCTAGCAACTTAGAAGAACATGCGAAAAGGTTCAGACGCCTTATGAAACGACTCGATAAAGCCAACCTAACGATATAACTCACGAAATGCTAATTTCTACGAAGGAAAGTCACCATCTTGGGTCACATTGCAGGAGGAGGAAATATTAAACCGGACCCAAAGAAAATCTGGGTCGTTCAGCACCATCCTGTACCAACAACCGCGAAGAAGGTTAAGGGGTAACACGACTCTAGCGGCCCGAAAAAATGCCTAATTTGTACGAATTTTACAAGAGTAGGAAAGAAGAGATCAAATTTCTTTTTTGATAGTTTACTATACATATATTGAGGTACAAAAATATATTATTTTTACATTTTAATACAAAATGGCGGCTATACAGCGAATCTCGTGAGAAGCCTTTTTCAAACTGGGAGAACAGATTACTCGTAAACTATTGCATGGATTGGATTGAAATTTGTACTGTATCTTCACAAATAGATTCTCTAAAGAAGTACTTAGCCGTTTTTCGATTGAATGTAAATTTTTTTTATAAACAATTTACATCGTTTTTTTACGTCGATTTTTCGAGAAGAATCGACTTCTTTCCAGAAGTGCGCCATTTCTACAAAAATTGAAATAAAAAAAACCCCTACGTACTTCCAAAGTTAACGTTATATAGATTAAGAATTTCTTTGGTTTTTGGTTCTAGGTCTCATAATTTCCAAGAAAAGTGTTCTACCGATTGGAGTTTGAGAAAAAGGCTTCTCACAAGATTCGCTGTATAGCTGCCATTTTGTATTTAAATGTAAAAAAAAGAATATATTTTTCTACCTCAATATATGTATAGTAAACCCTCAAAAAATAAATTTGATTCCTTCTTTCCTACTCTTGTTAAAAATCGTACAAATTAGGCATTTTTTCGGTCCGCTAGAATGGTGTTACCCCTTAAAGAATTTCTGGGCCTTGCAACTTACTACCGACGATTTGTAAAAGGGTTTGCAAAAATAGCTAGACAGCTAGACCCTTATCCGATTTATTACGGTGACATATCGCCTTTAAGTGGGGCATAGAGCAACAGGAAGCTTTTGAGTCTCTGTGCAAGCTATTGTGTTCAGGACCGGTGATGCACGCTCCTGACCTAAAATTGCCAATGTTTATAACGGATACGCGGCCCTTCGACAAAATTTGGATGGATTTCTATGGTCCATTAGACCCTGCCGAATCGAGACGTCTAATAATCGGTATCATTGTTCCGCTATATCAAGCTACCGCTAAAGAAGTAGCGTGCGCCTTGGTAGCCAAATTAATCTGCCACTTTGGTCCATCCGCTGCAATGCTAAATGATCAAGGTACAAATTTCTTGAGTCACACTGTAGAAGAATTCGCTCGTATGGTTAAAATCAAGAAATATAATACCACTGCTTACTATCCCCAATCAAACGGAAGCATCGAAAGATTACATCACACCCTCACGGAATAGATTAAGAGCTACTCTCAAGGACGTTGTGATGCCTGGGAAGAATGGATACCTTTAGCCTAGATCGCGTACAGCACCACGATCCATAACAGTTCGGGATATACACCTCATGAGCTTGTATTTGGAACACGTGCTCGCACTCCGTCTAGTTTTCCGTCTAGGGACCAATTAACTACCTATGACGACTACCTAGGGGACCTAACCGAAAACTTGAGTCAATTGCAAACCTTAGCAGCAATAAATTTAGTGCAATCTAAATATCGAACGAAGCACTATTATGGAAATTAAACGTGAAAAACTTTCGTGAGGGCGAAATAGTATACCTAATCAACGAACCCCAGAAGGGTACATTCTACGACGAATACCTAGAGCGTTACGAAGTTATTAAGGTAGACAACAAACATTATAACGTTACAATAAAAGAACGTGTTAAAATGGGAGTTGATATTAAGACAGTATACTTTAATAAAGTAAAAAGAGCGGTGGACCAGGTGAACTCGCACGACGAAACTATAATGCTATAAAACAAAGAAGAGAATCACTTAAGGTTAAATATCACCACACATAGAATAATATAAGGAATAGATAAGGATAAATAACGCGAGCAATATACATTATCGCTGTGATACCCGTACGGACATATCGATAAAGCAGGGACTGAATAACTAGGAAGTGTCGGAATATAACGTAATAATTTCGAAGTGTGTATTAAATTGAAGTAACCGATAAGTTATCGCGTGTCGATAATAGTGATACTAAGAAATATAAATTTATTTGGCCGCGACTCTCCGACGCAAAGGCATCTGAAGTGAAGAAGTTAACGTGCAAACGTTATTATTATGTTTTAGTAAGCATATTACGATGAATACGCACATTTATATGTTTGCATATATAATGCCATATATGTGAATACAGATTAATAGTGACTCCTTCAAGAAAAAGTAAGATTTGTGTTCCACATAAATATTACAAAAAATAGAAATATAAATGAAATAATATTGCGAAGAAAACGAATCTTTCATATAAAAACATAGTAGGATTTTAAATATTCTAAAAATGTCTACATTTTTTTTAAATAAACTAAGTTAATAGAAAATCCAAACTATAAAAATAAATAATTGATGAAAATAAATGATTGGTTTCTCTTTTAAAAGATTTTTCAAGTTTTCATAGAAAGAGTATTTTATTGATATTTTAAGTAACATTTTTTTCCTTATTTTTTTTCTTTCCCAAAATTATAATTGATATTTCACATATGATATTTTTTCAAGTTTAGATAACAATGCAAATAATAATAATATAATATTAAAAATATATGAATATGAAGGAATAAGGATTTGGAAATGGAACAAAGGAAATAAATGAATAAAGAGCATTTAATAGATTAAAGTATCATGTATTGTAAGAAAAACCAACGGAGAAATACAATAGATGGTCGTCAATATTCTATTTCTAAAGAACTAAAAGGCCACTCTTCGGTCCGGGTATCTTCTTCGGCAATAGTCAAGGCGACCGCAACCTCCGCCAGCTCTCTCTCATAGTCAGACGTATCATCCACAACGTCAGGGGCATCTGCCACAGGCTCATCCTCTATCTCTGGATCCTCGGAAACGGCAAATGGGTCATCCGCCTGATCAGCAGGACGCTGTCCGTCCTCGGGTGATACAGGGGGACAGAAAGAGCAGCCTCTGACGTGAGGATGCCAGTCACCCGCTGACAGAACGTCGGTGCATCCGAAGAGTGTATACCGGCAAGACATCCGAAGGCTGTGACTAACCTGCTGCATCAGCAGATTGGACCAATCTGGCTTTGCTTCGAGGAAAATGGACAGCGGATGACGCGCCCGATGCACAGAAGACAGAGAGCATGCGCATTCGCGCACTACAGATACGTCTGATAGATGAAGTCAGCACAGATCAGAGAAATAAAAAGCTCCATAATAGCAACCTGAACTAACAGCGCTGGTACAACGATATCCAAGACCCCAATCGGATGGCGTGCCAAATGATGCTGAGTCGGCGGAGTGTAAAAGTCGCTCTATAAAAAAATACAAACACAAACAAAAAATTAGAATAATAATATACATATATACGACGCCGTAAATCTATAGATATGGATTAAACCATCACCTAATCCAGATAAGAATCCAGAGTAATGATTTCCGTCGGAATCACGGGAGCTCGGATAACGGGAAGGAGCAAAAGAACAGGAATCGGTCTGCATTGTCCACGGATCAGGAGTAGGGGTGGACGGACAACTAAAGTATTGAAACCTACATGGATATGGATCCAGGCCGCTTAAGGCCTCAAGAGCGAAGTTTCGGGTGAAGCTCTTCTCACTCCGACACACCGGACAACAAAAAACTCGAGACAAACAATACGAGTAAAATGCATGCCTATCTTTCTATATATAAAAATACTTGTCCTGACTGACTGACTGACTGATTCATCAATGCCCAGTCAAAACCACTCATCCGATTAACTTGAAAATTTGTGAGTACCTTCTACCCACATAGTAGGTGCTCACTAAGAAACGGTTTTTTGAAATTCCAGCCCCAGGGGATGGAAAGGGTTAAAATGTGTTTTTTCGATTTTTTACTATATTTCAGCGGGAAAAGGAGATTTCGAGACGGTTCTCGCGGCAAAAAGTCTGGAATAACATCAGGAAAAAAGCAATTTCTGGGTTTTTCAGAATTTCACCCCCAGGGGGTGAAATGCATCGAATATGCATTTTTCGTTTTTTCACTATATTTCTGCGGGGAAAGAGATTTCAGGATGGTTATTGCGGCATTATATTTGGA
Source organism: Gastracanthus pulcherrimus (assembly GCA_949152435.1). Classification (NCBI taxonomy): domain Eukaryota; kingdom Metazoa; phylum Arthropoda; class Insecta; order Hymenoptera; family Pteromalidae; genus Gastracanthus; species Gastracanthus pulcherrimus. The sequence continues at coordinate 122,691,320 of OX424576.1, read as the reverse complement.
ATATCATTACTCAGAAAATAATTTCTTAGCTTTTTAAATTTCACCCCCAGGGGGTAAAATGCGTCAAATGTGCATTTTTTTCAGATGTACTATATTTATGTGGGGGAAAGAGATTTCAGGATGGTTCTTGCGGCATCATATCTGGCACGACATTAGGAAAAAAACAATTCGAAAAAATCACACCCTCCGTGCGTGCAAACGGTTGAAACGCTTCTTCCATTTCTTACTAAATTTTCGCAGAGAAAAAAATTTTCGCAGAGAAAAAAATTTTCGCAGAGAAAAAAATTTTCGCAGAGAAAAAAATTTTCGCAGAGAAAAAAACTTCAGTATAACAGAACGAGACTGTTTCCGTGTCGTAACTTTCGAAATGATAATACGAAGGGAATGTGCAGTGTTGATATCTCTCATGAATTTTAAAGTATGTAATACCGATAAAGAGCCGCTAGATGGCTACGCTGAGCTTCAACCACAAGAGAAATAATCGAGTCTCATTATATATAGAGGCGATGAAGCCTTGACAAGGCATTAGGAGTCTGAGAACTCTAGCCTATTGTGAGTAATATCACGGTTTTCCTGCGTTGTCACGATGATTGTGGAAATATTGAGCATAAATGGCGTTATGACGCCACATAAAGTAGTTCCCATGTTGGCGGATGGTGCTTGCCTCTTCAATGCAATATCTTTTGATCTGTACGACACTCAAGTTTTGTCTCGGGAGATTCGTATTCAGATTGTAGATCATATTGTTAACAATTGGCAATATTTTTCGATCATGTCTCATGATGATATAGGAAATAATTATAGAAATTCTGAGGAATACTCGATCGATATGTTAAAACATTCCACTTATGGAAGTGTATGCGAGTTAGTAGCTGCTGCACAAATATTTGGTTTCACTTTTCAGGTATATCGCAATGGACATCAGTATGAAAGATTCGGTGTAGAAGGAAGTCCCATTAAGAGACTTCGTTTCACATTAGACTTATCAAACGGACATTTTGATGTTTATTTACCTTGCAATGACGCTACAACTGTTCAAAATATTTCTGATAAAATACCGAGTCCCGCAAAGCGTATGGAAATTTCTGATCCAATATCCAGTTCTGCTAAACGTAATAAGAAACGTCGTGCAAGATTCACAAATAACGTAAGGAAAAATCAACTCAAAAGAGCCGCTAAAAAATATCAGATGAATCATCCGGAAGCTCATAGAGCCGCTGCTTCTTCTTACCAGCAAAATCATCCGGAAGTTCATAGAGCCGCTGCTTCTTCTTACCAGCAAAATCATCCGGAAGTTCATAGAGCCGCTGTTAGTGTTTATGAACAAAGCTGCCCAAGATTACGCTCAGAAAGGCGCTTACTTCCATGGAAGATTAAAGCTCTTTCCGGAATGAAATACGATCCAGAGATATCATATGAAACCGATAAAACTGTATCCATCGGCACTATGAGTCACAAATGCAAACACTGTGGCGCTTTAAAGTATAAAACTGAGCCACCCGGAATGTTCTGCAGTGCCGGCTAAGTGCAACTGCCACCTACTTTGCGTCTTCCCGAACCACTTTTCAGTTTGATCATGGGCTCTCGCCCGGACCATGTACATTTCATGGACAGGATTAGAAAATATAATAGCTGTTTCCAAATGACATCTTTCGGACCCAAACAAATGAAGGAACATGGATTTATGCCTACTTTCAAAGTAAAAGGTCAAGTGTATCATTTAATTGGTGGTCTACAACCTTTGCCCCAACAAAATCCTCAATTTCTACAGATTTATTTTGTTGGAGAGGATGAAAGAGAGGTACGTATAAGATCTCATCACATCCCTGACGTACGCCAGGATCTGGTAAAACAACTGCAGACGATGTTGCATCGTTATAACTTCTACATAAAAGATTTGAAGACTACTCTCGAAAAAATACCTCAAAATTGTAAAAACTTCGAAGTTGTAATTCATGCTGATAGGAAACCAGCCAATGCTCATCGTGGCCGATATAATGTTCCAGCAGCAAGTGAAGTTGCATTGGTCATAGTTGGGCAGCAGTTTGAAAAAAGGGATATTGTATTACAAAGTCATGATGATAAGTTACAAAAAATAAATGAGGTGCATCGTTCGTATGATGCCTTACAGTATCCTTTACTGTTTTGCCGGGGTGAGGACGGTTACTCTGTAGATGTTTATCAAATCGATCCAAAAACAAATTTACCTCTTAAAAAAACAGTATCTGATATAGATATATCAGTAGTTCCGAGGCAGTATGGAGAATGTTAAGTTTCCCTATTCATGAAAGATTTCCAATAGTCTTTCACCACGCTGTTCATTTAGAAAATGGTCAACGCGTCTACTTCGATCAAAAAGATTCTAATCGCTTGAGGAATATCATAAATCATCCTCTTAAAACTACACTTCTTGCATTTTTGTGAATTATGCCAGGTAGATAGTTTTGCAAGAACGCTTCTTTACGTTGAAGTTCCATCTTATTACACATGGAAGAAAAATAAATTTGAAAGAAGAAAACGTGGGGATGATGTCAGTGGCTGGCCTGAAGTAAAGAAAGATACGGCTCTAGGTAGAGTATATACCATCCACCCTAATAACTCTGAGTGTTATTATCTACGCCTTTTGCTTCACGAAGTTCGAGGTACAAAATCTTTTTTGGAATTGAAAACTGTTGATGGCATTGTACAACCTACATTTCAGGCAGCGTGTAAAGCCTTAGGTTTATTAGAAGACGAAAAGCACTGGGATGCAACTTTGGAAGAAGCAGTACTTTGTGACTCTCCACTCAGATTGCGAAATTTGTTTGCGGTTATGTTATTATTTTGTCATTTATCTGATGCTTCAAGTCTTTGGGAAAAGTACAAAGATCATCTTTCAGAAGATATTCGGCGTGAAATGGAAGCTCACTTACAAGATGGGATCATCAACTCAATGTTGAGTAAAATTTATAATAAATGCTTAGTTTGTCTGGAAGATAGTTTGTTGTCAATGGGTGGTCAATGTCTGCAACAATATGGTCTGCCTCAGCCATCTAGAGATGAGTTATCTCTACAAAACAGAGACTATATTCGAGAAATCAGTTACGATACGAATGCTCTGGAACAAATTGTAACTGATAGCGAAATTTTACTGAACGATGAACAGTCTCACGTTTACAGAATAATTTTAGAAAGCGTCGAGAAAAGTAGCGGTCAAATGTTTTTCCTTGATGCTTCTGGAGGAACCGGTAAAACATTCCTCATTAATCTTTTACTTTCGAAAATAAGAAAACACAACCGTATAGCCTTAGCTGTTGCTTCTTCAGGAATTGCAGCTACATTGCTGCAAGGAGGTAAAAGGGCTCATTCAACTTTTAAATTACCTTTGAACTTAAATAAACTCCAGACACCAATTTGTAACATTTCAAAACAGTCTAATATGGCACAAGTTTTGAAAGAGTGTAAGTTAATAGTTTGGGATGAATGCACAATGGCCCATAAAGGTGGATTTGAGGCTCTCAATAGAACATTGCAAGATATAAGGGGAAATGATAGATTGATGGGGGGAGTCACTATTCTATTAGCAGGAGATTTCCGGCAAACATTGCCTGTTGTACCTAGAGGTACACGTGCGGATGAAGTGAATTCTTGCATAAAGAAGTCATATTTATGGCCTCATATTCAAAAACTTTCTCTGCACACAAATATGAGAGTTTATTTAAATAATGATGAATCTGCCGGAATTTTCGCAGAAACACTACTCCAAATAGGCAACAGAACTTTCCCGTCCGTAGAAGATGAGATTGTTATTCCATCAAATTTATGTACGGTAGTCACCACATTATCAGAACTTATTTCCAAGATATATCCTGATGTGAATAATATAAAAGATAAACCCATAGATTGGTTGTGCGAGCGAGCTATTTTAACGCCAAAAAATGATAAAGCAGCTACCATTAATGAGCTACTCTTGAATGCTTTTGAAGAATAGATTGCTGAATATAAATCATTTGATTCTGTTATTGAAACCGATGATGCTGTCCACTACCCTGTTGAATTTTTAAATAGTTTGATTCCACCCGGGTTTCCAACTTATAGATTGAACCTCAAAGTTGGAGCGCCTATAATGTTGCTGAGAAATCATTGTCCTCCTAAATTGTGTAACGGAACTAGACTACAAATAAAAACTCTTCGTAAAAATGTTATAGAAGCTACAATAATCACTGGAAGTGCTCGCGGGGAATCAGTTCTTATTCCGCGAATACCTCTAATTCCATCAGACTATCCGTTTGAGTTTAAGAGAATACAGTTTCCAATCAAGTTGTGCTTTGCCATGACCATCAACAAATCTCAAGGGCAGTCATTGAAAATGGCTGGCATCGACTTGATAGAAAACTGTTTCTCTCACGGACAGTTTTATGTGGGATGTTCTAGGGTAGGCTCCGCCAGTAATCTGGTAATATTAGCTTCAAAAGGCAACGTCGCTAACGTAGTTTACAGAGAAGTTTTAGACTAAGACATTTTTTATTGATTTATTATTACAAATGAAACAGAAAATCATAATTATATGATTGAATGAATTCTATTAACAAATGAATTCCAGACACTTGCGGGCGAAGCCGCGACGGGAGACGCTAGTAATATATATAATACTGATAATATTAATGACGAAAGCAATGGTACACTGCAAGAAACGGCTTCAACGTCATCTGCACGAAGAACGCGGGTTAAAATGGTAGGTGGGAGGACAACACATACTAATAATAATACAAGTAGCAATAAAGATTTAATAATTTTGAATATTTTTGAAGGTAATAGCACCAAGCGTGTGGATGTGGTTCACGCTATACTGTGTCGTGTCCTCCCATCAATACAGAAAACAGACATAGTAAATACCCGCCTGCTACGGTCAGATGAGCCGTTTTCTGTGACATCAGCCGAGGTAAGCAGCGAGCGCAGACGGTCACCGTGGGTTGTTACCCTCTCCAGCAGTGTGTTAAGAAATAAGATAGGATAGGAATAAATTTAGGGGTGGGTTAGTTCTGTATATACACAATTCTTTTAAGGCTACCATACTAAGCCGCTCACGTACCACGCAGGATGGTACACCCAATATTCCTGAATATATTATGTGTAGTGTGCAACAGGGCGACCTTCCCCCCCGTATTCGTTGCTTTAATTTATAGGCCAGCTCATGTACCATTCCTACAAAACTCTGATGTAATTGACAAACTAGCAACATACGAGTACACGCAGGACTATAGTTACAAAATTTTGATGGGTGATCTGAATGCAAACCTGTTGTAGACGTCGGCTGATGCAAAATTCGTTTTAGTTATAGACACTTTTAGTTATAGAGATTTTAAAACTATAGAACAGGAAGATCTTTTATCTTACCTGAGTAAATGTAACTGGGCGGCGTTTGATTGCTTGGACAACAACGATATAGACAATTTATTGGGACAGCTCAGCGCCAATTTCATGGAGGCAATAGATGAGCTTGCTCCACTGAAGCAATTTACGCCAAAAAATAAAGCAAATCCTCCATGGGTGGACGCTGATCTGGCTCACATAATAAAAAATCGTGACGCTGTACGCAGACGACTTAAACGCACAAAAAACGGTAATCTCTGGCAGGAGTACCAATCTCTCGTAGCCGAAGCAGAACAACGCATGAAGACCGCGCGTGAGACTTACTTGCAGAATAACATTTTTGAAGCCCTAGAAAATAAGAAGGATATTTGGAAAGAACTAAAAGGCTTGGGGCTCCTGACAATGGCCGGGGAGGGGGGGGGGGGGGTTGCATGGCTTCTCACCGGGTGAGCTGAACTCGGACTTTGCGGGGGTATCCATCTCCCAGAGTGAAGGTGACGTTGATTTGAGTAGCATCCTGGACTCGGCCAGCGATGACGACTTTGTTTTCAAAGACGTTACAGTGACGGACGTAGTCCTGGCCGATGCTCACTTCTCGTCGCAGGCTAGGGGTGAGGATGGTATTCCCCAAAGCGTCGTAGCCAAGGCTCTCCCGTATGTAAGTCATCATATAGCGAGGGTCTTCAACTCCTCTTTGTCTGGAGGTGTCTTCCCGGAGACTTGGAGATAGGCTCACTTGGTGCCTCTCAAAAAGGTTTCAGTACCATCTTCTCTATCAGATTTTCGTCCAATAGCACTATTGAGTTTTCTCTCCAAGGTGCTGGAGAAGATAGTACACGACCAGATTACCGATTTCCTAAGATCCAAAAAGATCCTGGATCTGCAAACCGGTTTTAGACAGCATTACAGCACCCAGACAGCACTACTAAAACTGACTGAGGACATACGAACTGGGATTAATGACAATGAGACTCTAAACTTACGTGGAAACTGCAGTTGATGCAGTTGGAAAAAAGGTAAGTCGTGCTCTGTACAGCCTACCATTTTTTAGTTCATGCACCACCCAGGCGTTGAGAAAACAGCTTGCATGTGCGCTGGTAGTGCCACATTTAGATTATTGTTCCGTGGTTCACCTTGATGTGTCTGATGAGCTTGAGACGAAGTAACAATGACTTCGAAATTCATGTGTGAGATACATATGTGATGTTAGAAGGGACGAGCACATCACTCCTCACAGGAAATATCTTGGCTGGTTTACCATAAAGAAGGAAGAATACATGGGTATTTATTTATTTTTATTTATTTATTTATTTATTTATTGATTTGATTTGATTTGATTTGATTTGATTTGATTTGATTTGATTTGATTTGATTTGATTTGATTTGATTTGATTTGATTTGATTTGATTTGATTTGATTTGATTTGATTTGATTTGATTTGATTTGATTTGATTTGATTTGATTTGATTTGATTTGATTTGATTTGATCTGATCTGATCTGATCTGATCTGATCTGATCTGATCTGATCTGATCTGATCTGATCTGATCTGATCTGATCTGATCTGATCTGATCTGATCTGATCTGATCTGATCTGATCTGATCTGATCTGATCTGATCTGATCTGATCTGATCTGATCTGATCTGATCTGATCTGATCTGATCTGATCTGATCTGATCTGATCTGATCTGATCTGATCTGATCTGATCTGATCTGATCTGATCTGATCTGATCTGATCTGATCTGATCTGATCTGATCTGATCTGATCTGATCTGATCTGATCTGATCTGATCTGATCTGATCTGATCTGATCTGATCTGATCTGATCTGATCTGATCTGATCTGATCTGATCTGATCTGATCTGATCTGATCTGATCTGATCTGATCTGATCTGATCTGATCTGATCTGATCTGATCTGATCTGATCTGATCTGATCTGATCTGATCTGATCTGATCTGATCTGATCTGATCTGATCTGATCTGATCTGATCTGATCTGATCTGATCTGATCTGATCTGATCTGATCTGATCTGATCTGATCTGATCTGATCTGATCTGATCTGATCTGATCTGATCTGATCTGATCTGATCTGATCTGATCTGATCTGATCTGATCTGATCTGATCTGATCTGATCTGATCTGATCTGATCTGATCTGATCTGATCTGATCTGATCTGATCTGATCTGATCTGATCTGATCTGATCTGATCTGATCTGATCTGATCTGATCTGATCTGATCTGATCTGATCTGATCTGATCTGATCTGATCTGATCTGATCTGATCTGATCTGATCTGATCTGATCTGATCTGATCTGATCTGATCTGATCTGATCTGATCTGATCTGATCTGATCTGATCTGATCTGATCTGATCTGATCTGATCTGATCTGATCTGATCTGATCTGATCTGATCTGATCTGATCTGATCTGATCTGATCTGATCTGATCTGATCTGATCTGATCTGATCTGATCTGATCTGATCTGATCTGATCTGATCTGATCTGATCTGATCTGATCTGATCTGATCTGATCTGATCTGATCTGATCTGATCTGATCTGATCTGATCTGATCTGATCTGATCTGATCTGATCTGATCTGATCTGATCTGATCTGATCTGATCTGATCTGATCTGATCTGATCTGATCTGATCTGATCTGATCTGATCTGATCTGATCTGATCTGATCTGATCTGATCTGATCTGATCTGATCTGATCTGATCTGATCTGATCTGATCTGATCTGATCTGATCTGATCTGATCTGATCTGATCTGATCTGATCTGATCTGATCTGATCTGATCTGATCTGATCTGATCTGATTTGATTTGATTTGATTTGATCTCATTTCATTTCATTTGATTTCATTTCATTTCATTTCATTTCATTTCATTTGATTTCATTTCATTTCATTTCATTTCATTTCATTTCATTTGATTTCATTTGATTTCATTTCATTTCATTTCATTTCATTTCATTTTTTTCATTTTATTTAATTTAGTTTATTTTATTTTAGTTTATCTGTTTTCCCGTGTTTTGTGCCTCAGTCGTGAAATATGTCGTAAAAATGTATAAATTATAAAGAGTATAAATTAATAAAGAGTGAGAATGTATCTGCGTGTGTTATGAGTGTACGTATCTGCTTAATTGTAATTGTTTTTAAATTGTGACGTAATGGATGTACGAGTATGCAAGAATGAGTGAATCTCCAGAAATTGTTATGAAACTGTGATATTGGCATACTGTGATATATTAGATAATGACAAATTCTGAAACAAGTATTCTTATACTTATATACTGACGACCTGTGACAGTGATCAAAGATTTTAATGTAAAGACGAAATAACAATTTATGTAATGAATTTTTGCCAAATGACAAAATAAATCGTATCTTTCTCTCTCTCTCTCGCTCTCTCTCTCTCTCTCTCTCTCTCTCGGCATGCTTCAAAATATATTTTTAGCAAGCCAATAAACAAATATATATGTTTTTATAATTTTAAATACCTATGTATTGTGGTAGGAAAATTGAGGATTAACACCGAAACTGCACTCATAAATAAGCAATTAAATAAAATTTAAAATGATTTCAAAACTCAAAATCCTTTGTATAGATATATCGTTTGGAAAATTTAATAAGTAGCATACGATTAAAATTATTCAATTACACTTTATGTAAAATAATACAATATGTATGTTTTCAAATAAATAATTACAAACACATTTTTATGAATCAAACGTTATATTTAAATGATTACGTGACTTATAACTATGTGCATTTGAATATAAGAAATTTTGATCGAAACGTATTGATTTTGTTCTTGACATTAACAATAATAAATAAAAGAACTATGAAAATTGAAAATTGATTTAAATGAATGAAACTCTATTAGATGATTGTAAATCACAAAGCAATAGAAATCATGGATACGTCTAACAAAATGGATTTAAACAAAATGAGTACTGAAAATATAATTATAGAATTTGATTACGGATTATACGAAGAGAATTCAAATTTATCTAGACTAGAATATTCTGCAAAATTGCTAAACTTAGCTAAAGAAATTGAATCGTATTCTAAAAAAGATTTAATACTAAAATTAATAGGCCATTTTCCAATTAGTATTCGGTATTATGCAAGTAAGCAAAAGATAGAAGAACGCTCAAATTTTTTGAAATTTTTATCGAAAGAAGACGATGAATATCCGGTATAAAGAGAATTAACATGAAGTATAATTGAAACTCAAGAGATACTCGTACATAATGTAAATTTTTCAGATATTGGACCTCGAAATATCACTGTCCTTTACAAGATTACATTATTCAAAGTTAAGAAGAATCTGATATGACGTCAAGTCCAATAAAAGAGGCTGCTTCAGGAGAAAAGGTTAATAATTCAATACAAGAAATTTCGGAGGGGGCAGGGGCAGTGAGATTACCAACAAATAACAAAATATCGTCAGAAGAAACAATATCTAAAGCTCGAGCTCATAATAATTTTATAAATTATAGAAAAGATTTATTAAATCTAAGTTTCTTAAATAAGAAAACTGAAATTAAGGGGTATAACCACAATAGAATTATCAAAAAATCATCAAAAAAATAATTTTTTTTTGGTTGTTTTTGATACTTTATTATCATAAAAATAAGTTATCATTCGAGTTATAGAGTGAAAATTTTTTTATTTTGCTCCAGGTCCAAAATTACGCATGTAATTTTGCATACAGAATATCGTAAAGAAACAAGGTGCTGCCGGAAACGCGCTGTAAGCAGACATAATCTTTTTGGAAAAATTAAAAAAAAAATTTTTTTGATACTTCAAGACATGTATTTAATATACCATTGTTTACTTTTATTAATAAACTTTTTTTTATATTAAAAAAAATGTTGAATATGCACATGAGTTTATGCCTGCTACTGTGGTCATACCCCTTAATAGTATGAAGGCGCCACAAGATAAAATTTAATTAAAAAATACTCTACTGCAATATTTTAAGGTCAGATTCTGCCTCTAAAATAGAGGAAAATCAAAGGTAACAGATACCAATATTTGAGACTGAGGTACAAAAAAGCGAACATGCTTGTGAATCCTCGACGTCTACTGAATAAATTAAGAACACACTAAATGGAGAAGCTTCCAGTGCGAATTCTAAAATAAATGAAGAACTCCTTGAGATAGTCAAGAGAGTGTCAAATTATCGAAAGTGGTTCTTATAAAACTAAAATAATTCAGCAATTACAACGAAATGAAGATTTGCAAAATTCAACATCAAAAGTGTTTTTCTAAGATAAATTAAAAATCAAAATATTGAGCCAGAGAATCAAAATGTTACACCTAATTTTGACGATAAAATTATGCAAGTTGAGAAACATTCCTGGAAGAAAGGAAATTATGGAATCGGACCATTAAACCAGACCAATTTCAAAAACAAGAAATCACGAGACATGCGCAGATTTGTCTACGTGAATTACATTTTGCTTAGCATGCGCAGTTTTGCTACAGCAAATGTAAAGAATTCGATTAGGAATAAATTATTCGCCCACGAGATCTACAACAGAAGAAGGAGACAAAGACTTTTTAGTGGATCTAAGCCACAGCTGACCTCATGGAGGTAATCAGACGAACTATTGGTGCAGTGTTACAGGTACGTTAGTGAAAAGTGAGCGATTTATTAAAAACGTTTCTAAAACGAATTAATAATGTAGAGTGTAAATAATAAAATGCATAATCAGTGTATTAAATTTTTTTTTAAAAATATAAAAAAAAAAGTTTAATCTAAGCAAAACTGCGCATGCTAAGCAAAACGTATCTCACGTAGACAAAACTGCGCATGCCTCGTGATTTCTTGTTTTTGAATTTGGTCTTGTTTAATGGTCCGATTCCATCATTTCCTTTCTTCCAGGAATGTTTCTCAACTTTGATAATTTTATCGTCAAAATTAGATGTAACATTTTGATTCTCTTGTTCAATATTTTCATTTTCATTTTCTTCTTGGAAAAACACTTTTGATGTTGAATTTTGGAAATCTTCATTTTCTTGTAATTGCTTAATTGTTATAGTTTTTGACGAACGACTTTCGATAATTTGACACTTTCTTGGCTTTTGCTGAAGGAATTCTTCATTTATTTTGGAATTAACAGTGAAATTTTCTCGATTTAGTGTGTCCTTAATTTATTTAGTAGACGTCGAGGATTCACAAGCATGTTCGCTTTTTTGTGCTTCTGTCCCAAATATTGGTATGTGTTCCCTTTGATTTTCCTCTATTTTCGAGGCAGAATCTGACGTTAAAATATTGGATTGAGCATTTTTTAATTCTATTTCATCTTCTGACGTCTTCACTATTATTAATTTCAGTTTTCTTATTTAAAAAACTTCGATTTAATAAATCTTTGCTATAATTTATAATATTATTATGAGATCGAGTTTTAGATATTGTTTCTTCTAACGATATTTTGTTATTTGTTTTATAATCTTCACTGTCCCCCCTTCCGAAATTTGTTGTGTTGAATTATTATTATTATATTTATTATTTTGATTGCCTTTATGGTATTTATAATTCTAGCGATTTGACCCTTGAAAACCAGTCGTCGGCCTTTCATTTGAGCCACCTATGTTTTTCTGGGTTTCCCGAGCACGAATATCTTTTTCTCTGTACATTTCCTTATCTTTGCACGCAAGTAAGCCCAGAAACGTCGAACTATCCTTGATTTTTTGAGATTTCACCACAAGCCTTATATCCAGATCATGATGGCCTGCTAATTTTCTTATTAGCTCTTCTTCAGTGTGCTTTCCTACGTCTAAAGCTTGGCTCATTAAATCTGTAGTGTATTCTAAGCGCGACTTTTTTCCACTAGATACATAGATGCCAAATTCAATTTTGCGTATAATAGTATCTGTGATATCCACATTCCAAAATCTGTCACGCAATTCTCTTTCAAAATCTTCAAAACTTGCCACAGAATTTTCAATAATATCCCACCACGAAAAAGCTGATCCTTTCAATGAGTTTGATAGGGCATATTTTAATTCAGATAGGGCGTATTTTAATTCAGATAGGCTTATTTCCTCAGGGCTTAATTTTATGGGGTTTTTGAATCTTTTCCCTTTAAAAATCGGCGCAGCAATTTTTTTTCGTCTTATCGATCTATGAGAGATTGAGTTTTCTAGAGTTGATTTCTCGAGGATTCTACTCCTATTTCCAGTTCTGTCCTCATTCCTCGTTCCATCTAATATGTCTAGTTGCAGAACGAATCTCAATTGAACTTCTGAAATCTCTTCGAGGTTGAATTATACTTGATGTTAATTCTCTTTTTACCGGATATTCATCGCCTTCTTTTGATTAAAATTTCAACAAATTTGATCGATCTTCTATCTTTTGCTTACTTGCATAATACCGAATACCAATTGGAAAATGGCCTATTAATTTTAGTATTAAATCTTCTTCAGAATACGATTCAATTTCTTTAGCTAAGTTTAGCAATTTTGCAGAATATTCTAGTCTAGATAAATTTGAATTCTCTTCGTATAATCCGTAATCAAATTCTATAATTATATTTTCAGTGCCCATTTTGTTGGAATACATTTTGTTAGAAGTTTCCATGATTTCTATTTTCTTTTGTAATTTATAATCATCTAATAGTATTTTATTCATTTAAATCAATTTCTATCTTGATTTCTTAATCCCTCAAGAAAAAATTTTTCTCTTACTTATTATTGTTATTGTCAAGAACAAAATCAATACGTTTCCATCAAAATTTCTTATATTCAAATGCACATAGATATAAGTTACGTAATCATTTATATATAACGTTTGATTCATAAAAATGTGTTTATAATTGTTTATTTGAAAACAAAAATTATTAAATTTTCCAAACTATATTTCTAGGCAATGGATTTTGAGTTTTGAAATCATTTTTAATTTTCTTTAATTGCTTATTTATTCATGAGTGCAGTTTCGGAGTTTATCCTCAATTTTCCTGCCTCATGATTATTTCTTTTCTAATGAATAACTACCTCCCTGGGATTTACACTTATCCATATAAAGATTTTGGTAACGGTTCAATATGGTTTGTGGCATCTTTCAGTACATATTCCCCCTCCATCTCGCTCCATTTGTTGATAATCTTATTGAAAACAATATGTTTGATTGTTTGAATATAAAAAAGTTAAAATTCCTTTCAACTTAAAATTTACTCTGCATGTATAATCATTTGCCAATTCAAATTTAACAAACCATTAAAGATTATTCTTTCTTAACCTTTTCCTTTATAATATTTTATTTAACAGAAATCATAAATTATATTAACCACATAATCATTATCAATATTTCAAAAGAAACTCATTTGAATTTTATTCTCGAAATAAAATGTATCATGTTGTATGTTTTACTTATAAACTTTTAATTTATTATATATATTATTAAACTTTTGTAGTTTAAGTTTTCAACTTACTGTCGATTCATTGTTAAATTATCAGCCCCTTGTTTTATTCTCCAATTTATTGTTGATTTATTATTTAATAAATATCTTTATTTATTCAATCATTTTTCGAAATGGTTTATTTAAATAACTGAATTGTTTTATTCCACTTATTTGTGTTTAATTAAACTTTATTTTTAGTGCTAAAATTCATTTTGCTTCATCTCTTATATTAACATTATGTTTTATTAACTCATCCTGTAAAATTTTAAACATTTTGTCCAACAAGATCAACGTCGATATTCCCTTTTTGCTTTGATACTTTTAATAATAAGTAAAAAAATATCAAGACACAAAGTCGAAATCAACACATGTTCTTCTCTCCCGTATTTAAATGTTAATTTATGTTATTTATTTTTATAATTATAACTTATCTATTGTACTAGCCCTATATAATAAATTACGGAACTAGTAAAAACAAATAATAAAATCTTCATTTTTAAAAGGAATATTTACATTTTTGCACATTTTACATACATAATTTATTTTATTAACCCTGCAATATCAGGTTAACAATAAATTACTTTGATTTATCTTTATTTATATACATAAATTATTGCATATAAACCACTAGAATTGGTTAAAACCATAAAGCAAATAACACTGATAAATTACCCACAAAACAGCGAGCACGCTCCGTGCCTTTTTCGCGAGCTGAGCGTCCCTCTCCCACTTTGCGCAGGAAATCGCGGCTTGCCTGTCAGAAAACGCGCGTTCATCTTTTTAACGCTTCGACTCTCTGAATCTTCCAGAGTATTCACTTTCTATCACTAGGTTTTTTTTTTATTTAAACCTCGAGTCCTTGTCCTCAGCTCTATTGTAAGGATTCGTAATTATTATTATTATCATTCAATTTATATAAACAACCTTTTATTATTTTATTTAATTATTATCTTTCCCCGAGGTACCTAGATGATAGAAAGTAATAAGGAAAATATAGGATGAGTATATATGTATGTTTATATAGGTATGTAAATAAAATGCTATATATTATTTATATACAATGTCAAGTTCCAAGTCTCGCATTTATTCAGCATCACAGTTCCACATCATCAAAACAACTTGCGCTCACTCGTACACTCGCCAATAGTAATAAGTAAACTAGCATATATACAAGTTAGCTGTCCAAATCGTTTTATAACAGCAGGAGGAGTGAAGGTCCTCCTTGCTAGGCGGTTGTGCGCTGACTGACGATCCCCTGATCGACAGCCAGCTCAATCCTTTCGGTGGCTCGGCCTCGCGACTTTCGTCGGCAGCTCGGCCTCGCACCGCTAACGTCGCCTAGCAACTAGACTCCCACTCTTCTTACGCTTTCCATCAGTCATATCTTACATGGATGTAGGCAAACAATCCTTATTCTCCGCGATTACTCTTTGTGCGGATATTTGCTTTACGTGATCAGCCTAACGCACAAACGCGATTTTCAATTAATTTACTCATCTTCACTTTATTTATTTTTGTCATTCATTATTTGCATATATCAATAAAACATTAGTATATAAAAGTATTCTAATAAATAAATAATTAAAATAAACCCATATTCATGCCAACACCAATATGGACAGTTACAATACACGTATATGAATCTTTCCAATTTCCCTATTTCATTCTTTCATTTAGGTACCTCGGTGGTAAAATAATAAATTGAATAAAATATAAATATCTATTTATTTAAATAATAAATAATATACAAATTAAAATCTCTTACAAATAATTACTGTTCAGTTATACTTAATTTCGTACAAATATTAGGAATTTATTTTCAATTTTTATTTAGTATTTGGACATTCTTTACTGCCAATTAAACATTTTCTCTAAATTCATTAAATTCATTCTCTAAACATTTTTAAACAATTTCTCTAAATTCTGTATATTTCTGTCGAATACCGGAGATGTAGAATGAGAAATACGGTAAAAAACTCTTTTTTACCGGTACCATACTTGGAATACTAATGCAAAAATTTTATTTCAAATGTATCGATTTTGAGAAAATATATATTTAAACCATCGTTGTGGATATTTATTGTATAGTTACGAAATATAAAAATATTTTCAGGACTAGTAAATGTAGATTGTAAGTCAGATATTTCTCATTTATTTTGAAGTTTTTCTGTAGGGGTGCCGTTAGAGCGTCAGAGTTTCACGCAGCGGTCGTTGGTTCGATTCCTAGTCACCTCAACATTTTTTAATTGTTTTATTCTTTCAGATACATCTATCAAATAATGTAATAGAAAAATTTGTTTCAAATAAATATAAAATAATATATGTATACGAAATTTAAATGCAAAAATCTAAGTAATACAGATTTATAAATCAATTTCGATAAAAAGATTAGATTGGATTATATATTTTACTCGACTAAAATGGATAAAAAAAAATTAAACCAGATTGTAATAAATTAAACACGGTTACATTCGATTAAATTAAATTATATAACATTAGATCTGATTAATATAATATTCCAAAATATCCGATCAAATCGTATTTAAAAAGAAAATAATCGAATACTTTTCAATTGGACCGCTAAATTGCTTTTCTAGTAGCTTTTAATTCGGATTGTACGTAAAGTAATACAATTTAATAAGTTTTAATACAAAGGGCTCCAACTTATACCATGAAAATTAAAAATTAATCCGTTTTAATGTAGATATTAAGCGCAATTTCCTATTTTCCCGGATTACCTTTTTTTAATACATTCTAATCCGATATTACGGACTAAACTGTGTGACGTGTATTTCACGTCCCAATAATATTAAATACGGGCAGTCAATCGCGACCCAGTCGCCCGTCACCAGAGCCGAGCATTTCTCAAATTTAATTAGTATTGTTACTAATGGGGTATTGTTATTATTTGTTGAGGGAATGAGGATAAGGAGTCGCGACCGAGGAAGGCCGCAGACCGGCACACACACGCACACACCCATACCAGCGGCACCAGCTGATCGCCGCAGCGACGACTGCTCGGAGCGAGCAACGGCGACGAGTATACACACACAGGCACAGCACCAACATCACTGCACACTGTACGCGCGACTCTCTCTCTCTCTCTCGATTGCTCTTTCTTCCTCGCCTCTCGAGGATGATGAGCCGCTGCCCGCGCACACACATACACACACGCGCGCGCGGCCGCCCTCTCTCCCGATGCACGCAGACGCGGGAGGAGAGAGGATTCACAGCGGCAGCGGCGGCTTCCTCGAGGCACACCATCTCGGCTGTAGCCAAGAGAGAGAGAGAGAGAGAGAGAGAGAGAGATACCGACTCGGCTGTCGGTAGAGGGGAGAGCTAGCAGCCGCCGCGCCGCGAGCCGCATGAAGCTGCCGGCCTCTCCTAGCGTAGGCCGACGCGCGCACGTCGCCGCTGCCAACTGTGTTGGTCCGGCGGCGATATAACCGAAAGCGCCCGATATAGATATACACGCCGGGTTGCCCGCGCGTGTATATCTAGCAATTCATAATTGCCCGCGCTGCGTAAGCAGGGCGGTATTAGCGAGGCGAGCCAATGAGGAGTAGCGACTCAAATCACCGCGGACTTGGCCTTGATTTTTGCATCTAGGGAAAATCAAGGCCAATCACCGTAAAGGAAAGGGCGGAAGCAACAGGAGTTTGAGCTGAAGTTGCGCGAGAAGAAAAGCCAAAATTTTGGAAGAGATTTCCGCCCTCTCCGGTTTTGAGCATTGACTGCCCGGCCTTCAAGGGAGATAGTTGAGCAAAATTTCGAGATTTTCCGTCCGAGAAGTGAGACCGCGTGGGGAGACCGTTGGAGTAGAAAATCCCGGCGAGCGATAGTTTGGAGAATTTTAACTGGCGACCTGTGACCTGCGAGGACGAACATCGCGGACGCGCCCGATTAACCACGGTGAGTGGGCTGTAATTGCCGAGCTTCCCTCGGCACTTGCAAGCGAATTATATCATTATTGTACTTCGCCGCCATGTGCTCGGGGCACATAGAAAATTAAAGCCGTGGTGGTGTGACACCGATATATAAAATCAGTGCGGTCGGACCAGCAGCAAAGTTACGCATTATTGTGGGGAAATTTCCGCGACTCAGGAAGACGGGAGACGTGGTGAGTTTGATCGTCGCGAGGGACGCGTGATACGGCTAGCGTAGCCATTTTTTTTGTGTATAGCGGCAACGTAGATTTAAGTGATATTGTAACTTGCGACCGTTAATGTTACCCGACGAGGAGAAATAAAGTTATATATATTTAAAGTGAAATTTGTGGGTAATTATTATAAAGATATAAATTCCTGATTTTTCCTCTTCACGGAACTTCCTCTGGGAGGGGGGGCTCGTGCCGAGTTAGCCGCGCTTTACCTGGTGCCCATTAATTGAGAAATTTTGGTAAAGTGTCGAGACAATGGTAAGCATCACAAATGTAGTGGTTTCTGGATTCCAACAAGAACGCCATGTTACAACTGACATATAAGGAATTCCTCGCGCCGTCGTTCTCCCCCATGAAACATATAAAACATGGGTGCGAGATTAATAATTAATAATAATTATTAATAATTAGCGTACGTTCGGTGTCGCAGTGCGTGCGTGATTCTGCTTTGGTTCCTCTATTCTCTCCTTTATTTATTTAATTAACAATAGTTTTCCCATCCTAACCAACCTCACCTAACCTAACCTACTATTTCTATCGCTATCTCTTTATTTCAGCACATGTTTATATGTAGGAATGCTTTTATTTCCAGGTTTGACAAAAATCTTAAAATTGTGGAATTTTACATGTCACAACTAGCATGAGGACTTAATATTTCATTTTGATTTTTTTTTTTTATGATACATTGTTCTTGTGACTAATATATGATATTGTATTCTGGTAGTCAAAAAACATATTCTACTAACTAATAAAATACCTTTCAAGATTCAATATAAGAGCAATTATAAAATAAAAAACTACGAGTATCATCCTGTAGTAACATTATAAATTTTAAAAGTTTCGAAGATTTACACTGCACATCGACGGCCCCTAAGAACGAAGGACGTAGCTCCTGTGTATAAGCATAGATGATACGTCTTCCTTATTAGGGACCGTCGATATATGAATAGACTTATATGTAAACTTACATGATTTACTTGTATTAGTGTCAGATGTACTTTGCATCAAACAGTTTTGTGACGAAGATTCCCACTTTTTACGGGTTTGAAAGCTTACTTGATGAGGTTTATAATCATACAAAGCTCGTTTATACCGCTTAGGTTTAGTAGGTACTTCAACATCACTATGAGAGCTGTAATTGCTGATGCCATGCTTGCCAATACTACTACGGCTCTCTGAGGTCATTTTATATGATGTGTTGATAAATTGAATACCATTTAAATACTAGTTCCTATGAATATCAATAAATGTGTTATTATTAATTTAATTTTTGTATTAATAATATATTCAGCTTTTTTATATTAAAAACAATTAAATTTATTCTATGTATTATTACTTTTTTTTAAATAAAAGGAAAACTTACTCACCTACTGGTATAAATAAAAAAATTTTGCTTCTTGGAGGTTATGTACGTACGGTATAGTGAGTTTAATGCACATAAGAATTGTACACATTTTAATTCTGCACAATTTAGCATTGGTCAAATTATATATAATATACAATTAAAGTATTATTTAAATAAAATAATCGATAATTAAATATTTAATTTTATTCAACCTAGGTACAATCCACACGTTTTTATCTGCTGTTTCTATTGCGTGTGATGACTGTATCACAACTTTTGATTCTTATTTAAAAGGAATACTGTATATTTTACCAGCTTTAAGACCTTTTAATGATCAAAATAAAATACATGTGATTTGAGTTCATATCCAGAAAAATAAAAAATTTTAAAAAAATTGGTTATAATGTTATAAAAACTGAAATTGTAGAAAAAATGAATTTAATGTGTCTTTCGCCTTCAGCTATGCGTGGTAGGCTCGTCAGGAAGACGCAGACAGGTTTTTCTTCGATATACGGTGATACGTACAAAGAGGCTAGTATATATGAATTCTAAATGATAAATTCACTAGTGGAAACCTACAAATAGGTATCCATGTAGTTGAATGTAGATTGATGGTTGAATGTAGATTTATACAAGGCAAATATGTGACCAAGTGCCAAAGTATTTTAGGAAATTAATTTATTACTAGTTTAAAAGATTTTAAAGTAAGAAAATGAATAGATTGATCTCTACGAGTCAAGTTACTGGACTATATCACAGCTTTTGATTCTTATTTAAAAGCAATGCTGTATATTTTACCAGCTTTTAAACATTTTAATAATCAAAATAAAATGCATGTGATCTGCGTTGAAAATCCAGAAAAATAAAAAAAATATTACAAAAATTGGTTATAGTATAATAAAAACGGAAATTGTAGAAAAAATGAATCGGAAGCGCAAGCGCACTGTTATAAAAACATAATGGCTTCTCGTGGCTTACCTTTATGACGGTACCCGTACAGTTAACCCTCGGTCAGCGGGTGGTGGCGCTTGGCTCCGTGTGACGCTTCCTCCGCTTAGCCCTCTCGTGCTGAGTAGAGCGCAAGGGAAATTAGGTCGTTGCGGGAACTTTAAATGACGTTGCCGATAATGAGTCGTATAATGTGTTGATACTTTTATTTCTTGGATTAAATACTTATTTTACAGAATACAAATCTCAATCTGAGTTATGAATACAATTGCGATACTTTTTAGTCGACTTTATAGCTCGGTCTTTGCCGGGCAGAGGTTCGTCCTCTGGAGGAGACTTGATCAGGACAGATGCCCGCTTGGTTGCCTGGTCAGCTTATATAGGCTGATTTCTGGGCTGGATGACGCGGCCAGGAAGCTTCTAGAAGGTTCTGAGGGAGTGGTTAGGGGATGATATTTGTGGAGGGCGGTCTAAGTGAGATTGCTTCTCAAATGTGTATATTGATATTCGTGTAGGCTTGGGTTAAGGGATGCACGTGGAGGCGGAGGAAACTAGTGCTGTGTGTACGGAGGGAGTGGAGTTTTATTTCTTTTCCGGGAAAACGTATTATTGGGTTGACTGCTTCCATTGTCCTTTTTGCGACAGTTGATTCTGTAATGTTTTTCCATCAGCATGGCTGCGGTTGCCCGGGGGTTGCGTGGAGAGAGTCGTTGTTCCCCCGTGTTGTGTATTGGCGCTGATGGTCGCGGTGATCTGAACGACTTGGTGGAATGCGTAAGTGGTCGATCAGTTGTCTGGTTAACCGGTGTGTTCCTGATGGTTGGCATAGTAGGATGCGTGTTTATCGGCAGATGGTATCTGTGCGCGTGGTAACGCTGTGTATGGTAATGTCTAATGCTGAGGTGTGCTGCATGTTTGTTCGTGGTGTTGTAGCTTACCGACGATAGGTTATTATTATTATTATTATTATTATTATTATTATTATTATTATTATTATTATTATTATTACTACTATTATTATTATTATTACTATTATTATTATTACTACTATTATTATTATTATTATTACTACTATTATTATTATTACTACTACTACTATTATTATTATTATTATTATTATTATTATTACTATTATTATTATTATTATTATTATTATTATTATTACTATTATTATTATTATTATTATTATTATTATTATTATTATTATTCGGAAGCGGAGACCCCGCTACCCGACGCGTCCCCAGGTGGCGGATAGGGGGACGGCCAGCAGAATGCCGCTGGCTGGTTGTGAAATAAGCACTATGAAGTGACGAATAATCAATCGTGGACCAATCCTCGGTCAACTAATAGCGGTAAATGGCTGAGTAACATCCTCTCCACACTGAACACATACAAGCACAAACATGAGAGACAATCATGCATGACACTCTCCTACGCCAACACACATTACCCTTACAAATACGGCTCTTCGATCGGTAAAGTCACCCAGGCGAGCAGGGTAAAGACGAACGACGCAATTTCGGGAATGATTGGTTGGAGGCTCTATAAACGGGCATCATCCAACGAGTCACGCGAGCTAATCGAATCGAAGTACATTCTCTTCGCCCAGGGGCTCTATAAACGAGTTTCTACTGGGGGGAGTAGAGGACGACTTCTCCCCGAGGGTCACATAAACGGGCTTTTCTCTGGAAGATGTCGTCCATTAGATGCAGTAGTCAATCGAAGCGCCAATAAGCTTGACTCTGGTGGGCTATACCAAGCGAAGGACCACACTTACGTTATACATACACATACAGATAATACACACATACACATAAACATGACTACGAATGAATGGGCTGTGGCCAGCGGCTGGTGGATATTCCCGTCAGACTAATCAAGGGAGGAGTAGTAGCCTCCTGACCGGGGAGGTGCGAGATGTCAGTACCTTACCTCTGTGGGAGAGTGTTGCGCTTTCTTCCCTTTCGATTGCAGCCTCGGGAGGGGCGGGCGCACCGCTCAACCACATGTTCAAAGTAGGAGGACCGCTCTTGCATCGCTGACTGGAGCCTAGGACGGGGTTGATATCAGTATGCTCTGGGCGCAGGTATGAAGGATTATCTGGTCAATATTTCCTTATACCCGAAGATGCGTAGGGTAAATCGCACACCGTCTAGCCTGAGGTTTGGGTCAGGTGTTGGATCGGTACCGGCATCGTCCACTCGATAGGGGTGACGTTAAACCTTTTGCTTCAATATGGCGCGGGCCTATCCCGTAACCTTTTTTAATAGAGTCACTGATGACGATAGGACTGACCTCCCGACAAGCCGCTTCTCGGTTTCGGCATCCATAAATAGGGAATATCTCAGGCGGGGATAGCAGCTCCACTGCGGTGGGGCTCCCATAATGGGCGAACCGTCTTAATCCATTTTTTTATATACAGAATGTCAAATACAACAACAATAATTGTAGAAGAAGAAGAGAAGAACTCGGCGAAGACCCTCCCGAGCACGCCATTATGCAGGGTATTTGCAAAAGAGAATCCTGGCAGCACAGCAGATACGGCAGAAATAGGAGCTAGCTGCTCGAGTAATAGTTACGAAGAACTAGCTACCATCAGACGCAGTGTAACGCAATCAGAGAAGGAAGAATCAGGCATCTTTCAGGAAATAAAGATTGTCCTCAAAAAAATGATGGAGGCCGCAAAAAAACAGCCAAATATCACCAAAATTGTAAAAGATGGCCTTTATATCTTAGAAGACAAAGTAGAGGCATTAGAAGAAGGTCGACGAGCTTGTCTAAAGGCGCGCCGTACGCTAGCAGAGAAATCTCGAGAGATCCTCCCAGAAAAAACACTGGCAAGTCTCCAATGCCCAGCGATGGGACCACAGCCGAAAAGGCAGTCGTCTGTGTCACCATCGGACATGCAAGGAGGAGGAGGCCGACAAAAAAAGAAGAAGAAGAAGGACTCAGCAGCACTCCAGTCGGAAGCAGCATCCCTTGGAGCAAAGGCGAGCGAGGAGATGATAACAAAGGAAAGTAATTGGACCGAGGTTAGATCCAACAAAGACAGAAGAAGGCAGCAGCGAGAGTCACAAACCGACGGACGAGCGACCCAGCAGCTACAGCGGCGGCGGCAGCAGCAGGGACAAGGTCAGCAGCAGCAGCAGAGACATCAACCAGATAATGATATCCGAAAGAGAAGAGTCAAGCCGAATGCCATCATCATTAAGTCCACGACTGGCAAGACATACGCTGAGATTCTTGTTGATATCCGGAAATCCGTCATTCTGGAAGATAACGGAAAGAAAATCAAATCTGTCCGGCAAACGAGAGAAGGCCAAGTCCTTCTCGAATTAAAAAAGAGCACGGCTGACTCTAGGGCAACCTTCTCACAAGCCCTCATGTCAGTAGTGGGGCAACAGTGTACAGTAGGAGAGTTAGTCCCTAGAGCAGTCCTAGAGATAAGGGACCTCGATGCATGCACCACATTGGAAGAAATTCAGCAAGCTCTGAAGCGGGACCTGGTAGATTACGACGGGTATATGAAGGTCTCGCTCTCCCTGCCAAACCAGAGAGGGCAATGTATGGCAACGGTGACGGTAGAGGAATCCGCCGCCACTACGCTTATGAAGACGGCCCGGATAAAAGTCGTCTGGATAAACTGCAGGATACGAAGGAGGACTATAGTGCCCAGGTGTTACAAGTGCCTGGGCTATGGTCACCAGAGCCCCAGATGCGAGGGTTCGGACCGTAGCGCACTCTGCTACCGATGCGGGGATAACGGGCACAAGGCAAAGGACTGCTCCGCCGCTCATAAGTGCTTTCTCTGCCCCGAGCAGCAGGGGAAACCCGAGGCTCGCAATCACATAGCCGGCTCGGGAGCGTGTGCCGCTTTCCGTGCGGCTCTTGAAAGAGAAAAGAGAAAATGGCGATAGTTCTCCAGGGGAACATAAATAGAAGCAGGACGGCAAATGACTTGCTCCCTCTGATCTGTCTCGAGAACAGCGTTGACGTCGTACTCGTCAGCGAACAATATCAGGATAGAAAAGATGGGGGCTGGTACCGCGACGCTCTTGGAACTGCAGCGATATGGGTTCCCAACCCATGCCGCTTTCATGTGACATGCCATGGATCCGGTAGTGGATATGTTTGGGTGAGGTGCGCGGACGTCAACTACGTTAGCTGCTACCTCACACCAAATGAAGCAATCGGGCGCTTTCAAGCTAAATTGGAAGCTCTCGAGGATGCTGTCGGAGAAATGGAGGGGGAGCTGATAGTGGCCGGAGACCTCAATGCCAAAGCTCTCGAATGGGGTGAAAACCAACCGAACTCCAGAGGGAGACAAATCATGGACATGGCATCCAGATTAGGACTCGTGGTCCTAAACACCGGCTCCACTCCAACCTTCAGGAGGCTCGGTTACAGGGGTACCATCGTCGATGTCTCTCTGGCAACGGAACGCCTAGCAGCACAAATACAGGACTGGAAGGTGATTGAGGACTACACAGCCAGCGACCACCAGTATATCACGTTCCGCGTGCGTGATAACAAGCCGATTGGCGGTCCGCTGGCGCGAGGTCCTGCTAGGTGGAACGTTGCAAAAATGGACTTCGAGAAGCTGTCTCTGGCCCTAGAACGCGGTCAGCAAACCTTGATGGAAATCCCGGTCGATGCGACGCCATCCGAACGGGCAGAGATAATGGCAAACACTACCATGCGCATTATCAATCGTGCCTGCAAAGAGGCGATTCCAAAGAAGCGAGCGCGGAGTGGAAGGCGTCCTGCTTACTGGTGGACGAACGAAATCGCGGAGCTGCGGCGACAGTGCTTACGACTAAGGCGCGTAGCACAAAGAGCCAAAAGGGGTGACCGCGATGTTGCTCTTAAGATCGCAGAGCATCAAACGGCGAAGAGAGCTCTCAGCCGAGCCATTAAAGCTAGCAAGTACAACTGCTGGAGGAAATTGGGGGAGGATTTGAACAACGATCCATGGGGGCTGGGGTATAAAATCGTCGCTCGCAAATTGAGAGCGTTTAAAAATGACTGTTCCATGAGCGCAGCGACGATGGACAACATCGTAAGTGCCCTATTTCCCACACATCCGAAACGCACGGATACCCCCTTGATGTCAGAAGGCCCTGAGGCCCCACCATTTACAAGGGCAGAACTGAATATGGCCGTACGCAGCCTAAAGAAAAAGAAAGCCCCAGGGCCAGACACCCTTCCAGCGGAAGTACTGAAAGCAGTGGCACGGAGTCAACCCGAACTATTGCTTGCCATGTACAACTCTTGTCTCCAGGCGGGAGTTTTCTATTCCCGATGGAAGGAGGCGAGACTTGTGCTGATAAGCAAGGGTAATGGGCCAACCAACGAGCCGTCGTCGTACAGACCTCTCTGCATGTTGGACACTGCCGGGAAACTCCTGGAGAAGCTGATTAGACCTCGGTTACACGCAGCATTAAGAACAGCTGGCGATCTCTCTGAGAGGCAATACGGCTTTCGGAGAGGCAGATCGACCATAGATGCTATCCAGGAGGTAGTTAAGGCGGCCAGAAGCACGGAACGCGGAAACCACTTTTCGCGTCCAATGTGTCTAATGGCCACACTTGATGTTAAAAATGCTTTCAACTCGGTGAGGTGGAAGGATGCACTGCAGGCGATGGAGCGGGACTTCAAGGTGCCCGTGCACCTCCTCCAGATTATCGGAAACTATCTGAAGGACCGCTACATCTTGTACGACACGGAGGATGGCCCACGGAGGCGGGAGCTCACGTCCGGTGCCGCTCAGGGCTCCATTCTGGGATCCGATATATGGAACATCTTCTACGACGGAATCCTTCGAATGGAGATGCCTGAGGGCTGTTTCCTGATCGGGTATGCAGATGACGTAGCGCTCATTATCATCGCGAGATGCATGATGATAGCGAGGATGCGACTCGAACAGGCAATGCGCCGAATTCGCCGATGGATGAGCGATCACGGGCTGGAACTGGCGGAGGCAAAGACGGAGATCGTGCTCCTCACGAAGCAGCGTGTCCCCAGAATACAACCGGTACTGATAGGTGGGATGGCACTACAGACCAAGGCAGCTGTGAAATACCTGGGGGTGATGCTAGATACGAAGCTCACCTTCTGGGAACAAATTAGAAAGGGAGCAGACAAGGCGGCCGTGATAGTGGCCTCACTGAGCAGGGTGATGGCCAATATCGGCGGGCCTCGTCCATGTATCAGGCGGCTACTGCTACGAACCGCAGAGTCCATAATGCTCTACGGTGCTGAGGTCTGGGCTGATGCCATGCGTTACGAAAAGTATCGGAAACGCCTAGCGGCAGTGCAACGGAGATGCGCGCTTCGCGTAGTGAGTTCGTATCGCACGGTCTCTGAACCTGCGGCATTAGTGGTTGCCGGGGTAATACCCATCCACCTACTAGCCCGGGAGCGACAATTCGTCCACCAGAAGAAAGAAACCCTTGGAAGAAGAACAGCCAGAGAAGTCGCCAGGGAGCAATCACTGCTCTCCTGGCAGACACAATGGGAGAGCGAAAAGTACGGAAGGTGGACAGCCAGGCTTATAAGCCAGGTAGCGCCGTGGATCAGTCGTAAACACGGGGACGTAAATTTTTACCTAACGCAGATGCTGACTGGACACGGATACTTCCGTACGTACCTACACAGGATGGGGAAGGCGGCGGACCCACAGTGCCTCTACTGCAGATCCCCACAAGACGATGTCCTCCACACGTTCTTCGAATGCGAGCGATGGAGGGACACTAGGACTGTTCTGGAAGAAGAGATGGGATGTATAACTCCCGATAACATAGTCAACGTCATGCTAAATGACGCGCGCAGCTGGAGGAGGATCGCCCACTTCGTACAAAACATCTTAATGTCGAAGCGGGAGGATCTCCAGCAATAACGAGGTGCCACGTAGCAAAAAAAACTGGCTCCACCCCGAAGTAATGCCTCACGGCGGTTCCGGGGTGGATGCAATGGCCAGTCAGAGAGGAGGTCCCCTCGGTGGACTCCCGTCGACTCCGGTCTGCGGCTGTAGGCCGCGGAGCGCAGTCGGCGGGTCTGCACTAAGGGGGTGGGTTTTAGTGGGTATGCCAACAATGGAGAGTCTCACACACCGGGGGGTCGGCCCCCTGAGGTCTATCAAAGATTTCCCCCTCCCTACAAAAAAAAAAAAAAAAAAATTATTATTATTATTATTATTATTATTATTATTATTATTATTATTATTATTATTATTTATTATTATTATATATATATTTTTTTTAGTTCCTAAAAAAAGGAGAAGGGAAAAAAAGGAAGTCATCCCCCATGCTGCTTGTCATTTGCATCATGGTGTCACTGCTGTCCATCCTGGACCAGCGCTTATTCTCACTTTGCTCGGCGGAGGAATCTACCCACTTGTTCCTCCATCCTTGATCGGTAGGGCCGACACCACGAAGGTAAACGGCTCGTGCGCCGCCCAGTGCATGACCATGCGAGTGAGGATCTTGTAGAATCTTTCTTGATTGCACATTTTGCTGTCGTGCGTTGGTCAGTAGGTGAATTTGGATTGTAGTCGTTGGTCGGCTGCACTTAGTAGGATGCAGCGGCGAGTGGTGGCGTGATGATTGGCAGGTACCGGTTGTGGAGAGCAGAAGCTGTCGTCAGTGGCCTGAGGTAGAATGATTCTTCCGCTGCCCCGATTTTTGTCCTTGCTGCTTGGGTTTTATGGCCCCGCGCCTTGACTTACCGAGACCCTTGCGTGGAGGTGGATGAGGGTACTGAAGGGAGAAAGAAGGGAGAAAGCGTACATCGGTGCGGGAAAGAGGAAAATTATTTGTGAGTGTGTGTGTAAGTGGTGGGAAGTGTTGTGTGAGTTTGGGTGTGTTTGATGATTTATGATTTACAGATAGTGACATAATCTTCTTTTGTTATTTGTTCTTATTTTGAGGATTGTTCGTCATCATGTGCGCTCGACCTCATTTATTTTCCTGGCGTTTTACAAGTATAATAGCTAATATAGTAGATTTATTTCTTACTTAATTATATCTCAGTGTACATTTCTATACTCTGCCCTTGGTGTTTGCAAATGTGTCACAAGGTTATCGGGCCTCAGTGTACTACACCTCCTTTAAATATACGGATTTTATTTATTGTTTCTGGACTGATTATTCCTTAATTAATGTCGGTACATGGAGGCACATTTGCAGACATATTGGAATAGCATCGTATTTTATCGCTACATAATTATTACATATAGATATATTTTTGTTGCTTATGTTTTTTTTGACACATCTTACGTTAAGGGGGGGGGGGGTAAGGTATTTAAATTTTTTTTTCGTATTTTTTTTTTATTTTTGAAACTGAATGCGTTGTATCTCAAGAATATTGTATAAAGATTTCAAGTCGATCGGAGCAAAATTGCAGGTGTTATGAATATTTTCCTACCTGTTGGATTTTCATACCTGCTCGGTTCGAGCGCGCTATTGTTACCTGGCAGCTGCTACGCTCCCTATATTATACCGAACCGTTCCTCCTACTTTCTTTTATAGAAATTTGAAGACAAGTATAAACATGCTCATACCTGTACCGTATATTTAGTCAGTGTAGAGAATATAATTTAGTTTAGCAGTAAAATTTCTATCGAACAGACGTACACGTACGCTCCAATTTTTCGCATCATTTTCGTGAAGTTTTGTGGAAAATTATTGCTACAATGCCAAAAAAGTTAAAAGGTGTGATAGAAAATCAAGTGGTTCGAGGTTATATCGATCTAGAAAGATTGTACCACCGCAAAAACGTAAAAGAGAAAACATTTCAACAAGTAGCGCGTCAGCTAAAAAAATAAGAGTGACCGTTGAACATCAAATTAAGGAGTATCTTGAAAAACACTATAGGATAATAGATTTTCTATTAATCTTTTTAACAATTTCTACGCTAGTGAAGTGTGTAAAATGTGATGGAAAAGTAAATTTCCATTTGACTAAGCGAGAAGGCCTTGGATTTAATATCAACGTGTCGTGCGAAAGCTATTCCGCGATTACAAATGTTCCGTCTAGTGAAAGAATAAACTCCGGTGCTTACGAAGTTAATCATCGGTTTGCTTTCGTGATGAGGATATTAGGCCTTGGATTATCTGGCTGTGATAAGTTTTGCGGCTTGATGGATTTGTGTAATAGCTTTTTATCAAGACCGACGTACAATCATTACATGAAAAATATGTGCTTGACTGTAAGAGAAGTAGCGAAAGAAGTAGCAAAAAGAATACTCAAGATACTGACGAACTCACGGTATCAGGCGACGGAACATGGAAAAAAAGAGGCTACTTATCTTTATTCGGCGTCACATCGTTGATCGGTTACTTCTCAGGGAAAGTTCTTGACATTCTTGTCAAAAGTTCATACTGTCACGAATGTAAAACTTGGGAAAGTAAATTAAATTCTGCCGAATACGAAGAATGGCATGAAAACCATGTAAATGCTGGAAAATGTAAGTCAAATCATACTGGTGCAGCTGGAAATATGGAGGTCGAAGCAATCAAAACCATGTTTCAACGCTTGGTACAGAATGGTGTGCGATATCGCAACTATATCGGCGACGGTGACTCTAAAGCTTACCCGGGTTAGTGAATTCTAAACCTTATGGTGATGATTTTTCAATAGTGAAGAAAGAATGTGTAGGACATGTTCAAAAAAGAATGGGCACTCGCCTCCGTGAAATAGTCAAGAAGACCGTTGTAGATACTGAAACTAAGGCTGGAAAGAAGATAAAAAAAAAGTCTGTCTGGTAAAGGGAGGCTTACGGCTAAGATGATTGACAAACTGACGGTATACTACGGTTTGGCTATTAGACGTTATTCTGATTCCGTGGAAAATATGAAGAATGCTATCTGGGCAACGTTCTTTCACTACAGTTCGACAGACGAGAATCCACAGCATGAAAAATGTCGGAGCAGCGCGGACTCCTGGTGCGAATGGCAAAAAGCTGCAGCTGCTAATGGATTGGATTCGTTCAAACACACGTACAGTGCTCTTCCAAATGATGTTTTGGATACCATCAAGCCTATCTATGAAGATCTAAGCAAAGATGCTCTCCTGGAGCGATGTGTCGGAGGCTTCACGCAAAACAACAATGAGAGTTTGAACCAACTTATATGGCAAATCTCACCAAAGCACTTGAGCGGAACCTCTGTGATAGTTGAGATTGCGGCTTATGTGGCAGCCTGTGTCTTCAATGAAGGTTCTTTTGCTCTATTATCCTTCATGCAAGACATGGGAATCAGTCGTGGATCAAGCGCTCATGAATGGGCGTGATCAACTGATCACATTCGTATAAACCGAGCAGAGCAGGAAGCTGAAAATCAAACTAGAGATAGCAGGATTCGTCGTAGACAGGAGCAAAAAGATGCTTTAGACATCATAGATGACAGCAACATCTTCTATGGACCTGGCATCGATGATTCAGTATGAGGTAAGCCGATAAATCTCGCTTATGAACGTTTTATTCCAAATTATTTAGTGTTCAAAACTTTAAAGCGTTTTTCCCAAAACTCAAGTTTTCAAAGTCGGTGCCCATCATAACTTCAAAACTATTGCACCGATCCTTTCGAAATTTTAAACACTATTTCTTTACATAATTTATGAGGTAATGCTGAAGCTTTTTTCCAAATTCGTTTATATTTTTCATTTTACAATAACAAATTAGCCGTTTTTTTGGCAAAAATCTCGTTTTTTCAAGTAAAGTGTTCCGGCAAAGTGAAAAATAGAAATTTCGAAAATCCTTCCCAGTGTTACCTGGGAAAAGCAATTATCTGACGAACGAACTTTGGTTTTTTGATTTCAGATGATCCAGCACCGAGTTATGAGGGGCACCGCTATTCAACTTTTTTCTGAGACGCTTCCGAATAATTGATGCCATTGCCGTATTTTTCAATATTTTATCATGAAAATATTCCACAATATTATTTAAATGGACTACAATAATGGAACATTGGTTTTAATAAATAAATTTTAACTGAGTCGTGAAAAAAAAAATCACAAAAGTGTGCCTTTTTTTGCACAAATTAACCTTAGCCCCCCTTAATACATAGTTCTTACTTATAGTTTTTGACACACTTTTATAAACGTATTTGTCCTGATATGCACCTAAGGTTATTTTGCCGATCTGCTTGATAATTTTGACATATCTCTTTTAGTCATTTTTCTGTACATGTTTTACTTTGTTTTATAATTTGCCACGTACTTCCCATAATAAATTGTTTACAAATTTTGACACGATTTTTACAATGTTCGTCGTCCCGTTCACGTGGCGTTGCGTGAAAACCGTACTAATCATGCTAAGGTGAACTTTTGGTAAGAAATAGTTAGTTATTTCGCCAGGAGCCGCTGTCGCTCCATAATAGATCTTGTTATTTATTATTATGTGACAGTTCGCGGGTAATTTCAGTTCACCAATGCCTTCGAAAGTGGTTCGTACCTTTTCGCCGTTGCAGTACGCCGTCGTGTTAACAGTATCGTATGTTATATAAATCCAGCGCGATGGATCCGAAGTCTTTACCATATAGAAATTAGCTCCTGTAATTATTTCCATTTTACACGAATAGAGCGTGCGATAGGAAGGTTTTCTGAGTAGCGTGCTTTCGCACTCGCTGGATGTGATAAGAACAACTTATGCTTTACATAGCCTCACGTTGCGAATTTTTGCGCACTCGTTTCTTTCGTTGGCGCTTAAAAAAGTGTGAATTCCAATCCGGTTGGATGGCTATAAACTCGCCTGAAGGGCGTATGAGTAATGCTTTATTGCTTGGTAATTCTAAAGGATCGAAAACCGCTACAGGCGTTAATCTGTATACAGTGAAATTAGTTTGGTCAAGTAACGGCATTTGGACTTGTATTATTAAATGTTCCTGTACTAACAAAAGTTCTACTGTTGCAAACTCCATTAAAACGGCCGCGTTGATATACTTGGTGCGTATTGGCGCTTGCTTTCCCATGTATTTTTCTATACTGGCTAGTGCATTGCAAAGAGTTCGAGTTGGGAGCATGTATCGTTTGTTTTGCATTAACTTAATGAGTTTCTTGATAATTGCGATATTATCGTTAATTAAAAATAGTGCCGCGTTCATGGTAGGGTCTATTTTGGACTCGGCTGCGTCTAATACCGGCTCTTCTAGAGTAAAATTTTTTAAATTTGCTAAGAACATTTGTTTACCGAGCTCGAACTCTTTTATGCTTAAATTGAAATCGTTCTCGATAATCGCGCGTCGGTCGTCGGGTAACAATTTATTTTCGGTTTTTTCCTTGCTGATTTTCATTAAATAATTTAATATATCAAAGGCTTCCGTGCGCGTCAGTGGGATCTCCCCCCCCCCCCCCCCCCATCTATTTTCGTATCATCTCCCGATGTATACGTTGATGCTAGGATGTCGAAGTCTAGCTTAATTTCCTTCAGCTGCGCAATCTTGGTCTGCAGAAAATATACTTGCCCGATGGCGACGGCGTCCGTGAGTTGTAAAAAAACCTCGGAGTTGGTCACGTTGTTTAGGGCATCGTTAAAAAAGGCCTGTGTCTCGAGTATACGGCTGATGTCAATTGCAGTAGCGATGCGCCACGTCTCCGAAGTGAGTCGGATGTCCTCGACGTTATTGTAGATAATCCCAGGGTTCTCCATCAAAGGGGTTTTTATGATCTCAGCGCGGGCGCTGAGGAGCAGCGCTACCATCCGAATGAAGCGCATTTTCTACAAAAATGAAAGATTTTTACAATATTGCGAATATCTTTTTTACATCATCGTCGCTCTCTGCTCCCCCATTATGCTCTACTTTTGACAATCGGTCGTAAAAATCCGGCGGCAGTTGTTGTAACATATTTTCTACAATTTCTGTGGGTATCCCTGGTTAACTTAAATAGTCCGGTTGTACGGAAGTCGTCGCGAGTTTGCCAGATGGTGCTTTTATTTGTGGGTTACCGTGGCTATTGTCGCCCGCCCCCTTGCTTGACCTTGAATCTGAAGTGCTTGCGCCCAACGTGTTACCCTGCTGCGGGTCCCCTTTTGCTCTCTTTATTTGCTCGTGCTGTCCTAACGCGGACCTAGCTGGCGCTCGCGTTCCAGGTTCCAATAGATTTCGCTATTTCCTTCATTAATGTCCGCGACCGTGATTGGCGTGCCCCGTCGATTTTGTGGGATATTGTATTCCGCGTCGGACACCCTTCCTTCTAAATATATCTTGGTGCTTTTTTGTTCACAAAAAATTTGCGTTATCAGGCAGGCTTTGAAGTCCACACATGTCTCACATGTGATGCATGTAATGGCTGGGATCGTCAGTGATAGATCTTGCGTGGTCTTCATCACTGTTAATCATACATAATTTTGCGCTTGTGTCGGCGCATTATCGCAACAGCCCATGCAAACGGTCCCCATTCCGCTAAAGTAGTGAGCCCGTTCGTAATTTCTAATTACTTTCTTCCTCGTTGGTCGATTCCCCGAGGTCTGCCCCGACTTCGAGGTGTGAGATGTTGTTGCCGAAGCCATGTTTATGTGCGCGGTATAGACAGTGACAAAGGATACAGTCGGTCGCGGGTTTTTCCAGTAAGAGTAAGGTGCGGCAAATTTTACAGTTTGAAGGTAGTTTGATTTTCGATAGGAGATGAATGTAATCCTTTTTTAGATATAATCGCGCTGGATCTTCCACGAATTCGCGATAACACCCGTCGCAAAAAATATCCGCAAAGTTTCTTGTGTAGAATTTGGGTAATGCTCCCCTTCGCGCGTACGAAAGTTTCCCGGCTAATTCGACCGTCACTTGGTTAGTGTCCATGGGCTCAAAAAAAGGTACGCGAGGTAGCTAATTGTATTCGATTTTATTTGTACTCCTCTCGTATTACATTATTTAGCGTGATTTTTCGCGTGTTCGAGACCCGAGTAAATTTCTACCTTGCACATGTATCTTTTTACGTCTGGTCGTAATCCCGTTACAAAGGTATATTTTGCTAACTGTTCGCGTTTTAAAGCTGAATCGTTTACCTCGTTAAGTTCGTTTTTAGCGAGTTGTCCCAGATTTTTATATCCGCGCAATAATTCTTCGATGCGGCGGCCGTAGTCGAGGGTTGTCTCGTCGCGTCGCTGCGCTGCCCACGAAAGTCTTTGTCTCAAATTTATTAAATCACTTAGAATTCTTTGTTTATCCCGGTTATTTAGGTTCAACATTTTCAATATATGTATAATTATTCCTTTTAAAAAACATTTGCTGTAACATATGTATATGTACTCGGTCGCATATGCGCTTAAGGTGATATTTTTCTAAAAAATGATTTCGTTCATATGCTTTTATATGCAACTACGGAAAAATAAAAAAAAAAAATTTTATGGAAAAATGTCTAATTAAAAGATACGAGTAGATTATTTAGTTCGTAATTCACCTTTAACGATTTAATAATTTTGACAATAAATTTTACTACTTTATTACCAAGGTTACTCATTATGCTTATTGCTCACTATTTAACTCTGTAATCTTGACTACTGATTGGATTATTATTCCGTTACATAAATGTGTGTTAATTAGAAGTTTTGAGTGAGTCCTTTGCGTTTTTTTCTAGGTGGAAGGGAAGGAATGTTTGGCTCTTCTTCCTGGAGCGTGGGATATGGTTGACTGGAGAGTACGATACAGTGTGTCCGGCCCTCCCCCCTCTCGTGCTGCAAATCTACCTGGACTTCCCGCTGTGTTTAGCTCGGCGGCGGAGGTGGAGTAGGAGGTGGCTTGTTTGCTAGTGAAGCGGTCGGCGTTTCTCCGTTTGGTTTCCCGTTGCCCCCTTTTCTCCTTGGCTTGTTGTCGGCCGGGCTTCGCGGGCGGTGTAGGAGTAATTGGGTCACACTGGCCCACAATGTGTCGATGATTACCCCTGACCACCCATAAATGGAATGTAAGGCGTATCCATGCAAGATAGTATCTTCGACAAATTTTATTAGTCTCGCGATTATAAACATTCCAATTATCCCCGCGGATGCTGAGCCGAAAGTCAGAAAACGCGTCCATATTTTGTTCCATGTGCTGTCTGCTAGTCTAGTTAACGCGTCCTCGTGAAACAATCGCGCTGCCGACAGGCCGTCCATTCTAGTGCTATGCCCTGACATTCTTAAAGATATTGAGTTTAACATAGCTGGTCTTTCGACTGGGAACATTAAGTATTGGCGTAATGCCTGGATTTGTTCGGGCGTATATAGTCCGCTCCTAGCTAACTCTACCGGGTCTGTATAATTCCAACTATGTTTGGTGTTGGGTTTTAAAATCATAGGTGATTGCCCTATTGTTGTCCCGCGCGGTAACACGGAAAACCAGTCTGTCCCCAAGAGGAACATTGAAGGTATTAATTGATTACACGGAATCTCGGTCCCGTACCGTTTCAATATGTGCGTACGCGGAGATAAGAAAAGTTTTTTGCCGTCTTTTGTCACCGATAATTCCTGATAACAAGTGCTGTCCTCCCTTCTCTGTACATCTACTTGGATGCATTTCATTAGATGTACTACTTCCCCCACTACTACGTCCATGTATCCTGCTCCTTTCGTAATTTGATATGCAAAAAGGTCGGGTGCTGTAGAGGCTCTGCTTAGCGCGTTCGCTATTACCCTTTTTTCAGCTCGCATTTCTGTAAAATTAAATCCTGATACAAAGCCTTTATTTGTCCCTTAATATGTTTCTCGACATACACGAATTTAGAATTTACATATGCAAAAATATCCAGATTGTTTATTGAAGGTACTTTTATTGTTTTGAAATTTTCAGTTGATGGTCCCGCAAAAAAAAATAATTTTGGATGTTCAGTGCGCATTAATTCATAAGAACAGACCGGAACTGTTCCTATTGATGTAAAAGCAAACGTGATTTCTCTAGATTCCATCATATATACCGGGAATCTTTCATTACCTTTTTCCACTATTTTGTTTACATATCCCGAGTACAACTCGGCGTATTTCTCATGCTCACACGAGGTTATTGGCACGGGATCCCAGAATGCGTATCCGTCCTCTACGTCTATACACTGGTCCTGATTAAGCGCGCATCGCGTTCCTGATCTTAGAATGACTTCGTTTGTATTTACATTAACGGACGCTTCATACTCTTTCAGTGTTATAGTTACGTAGCCTGTTACTACCGCGTCGTCGAAAACGCCGTAAGGGTCCGAGTAAGTGCCTGCGTTACTGAAATCGCCCGATTGATCGATTTTCCTCACAAAAGTCATTGGGTGTACAGTGGTTGAGTTTATTTTTAAATTGCCTATTAATTCGTGACGAATTTTGTGTGCTCGATATATATGCATTCTCTTACATTCTCCCACTGTTATTTCGTCCAAAAATCTGACTTCACCACGTGATTTATCTTTTCTGTGTGAAAATACACCGCAGTACTTAACATTTCTTTTAATTTCTACTTTGCAAAGTCTCACGTGCGCGTTCGAAAATTCGTTTAACTGTAGTAACCGCACGCATACTTTAGATGTATTCACTTCGGGAACTTGTATGGCAAATTTGCCGATATTTATTAATGAAAACGTGGTTAAGTTCGAGACTTGTTGAAAACAGTTATATGCGATAATCGCGTAGCTAACTATTGCGTAAAGTAGAATGTATGCTGAGACAAGAACCAGTTGAAAGTTACGTTTCATCTGTAAATATTAATATTTGGCATTATTTTAATAATTAAAAATATAAAAAAAAAGGAATTGTTTGTCCACTTAATTTACGTAAAAAATTAATAGCAAGAGTGTAAAAATAAAAAAGGTAGCTAGTTTGTGGAATTATGCTATCTACATATATATATACACATATTTTTTTATATATAATTCGTGCTGTGAACGCATATGCATAAAAGAAAATTTTTATACGTTACGCATTTTTGCCGCTGTTCGAGCATTATGTATAATTGATTAAACACTACTGCGTGCGTCATTTAATCAACCGGGTTTTCATTGGGGTCGATATAAGACATGCGTAAGCGATTAGCGTGTACTACTTTGGATTTATTTTTGCTAAGCTGAATTCTTACGTTCCCATTTTTCTCGATATCGAGCACCGTGTCTGGTCCCGTATAGTCGTCACCGAATTTATGGGGTTTTGGCCCCTTTTCTAACCATACTGTTTTGAACGCTCCTTTGCCCTAATCATGTTTTCTCGTGCGGCCATTTGAATACTATTTAAACGCGTTACTAGCTCCGTCATATAACCCTCGAAGGTCGGCAATAAATCGTCCGCTTCCAAGTCTCCGCTCATCGGCGTGCGTGCTATTTTTCCGAACACTATCTCGTACGGAGTGTGGAGCGTAGTTTCGGATACGGAGGTGTTAAAGTTAAAGGTTGCTAGATCAATATAATCGTCCTAATCCGTCTTATTACTTTGTACAAAGAACTTTATATACACCATAAGACTTGCATGCGATCGCTCAAGAGAGCCGTTCGATTGTGGATGAAAGGCTGTTGTTTTTATCTGCAGATTACCTTTTTAATTAGCGCATTTGCTACTGATATTGCGGATGTAGTTACTAGCGGTTCGGCAATCGCGAGTTTTGAGAGTAAGTCTTGAAAAGTTAATACATACTCATTCCCGCGCGATGTTACTGGCAATGGCCCAACGATATCCATTGCTAATTTGTCCATGCAGGTTACCGGCGAATCGGTAATTACTATTGGTAGTCGCGTTCTTACTCTAACTAATTTTTTTAATTGGCAATCTAGACATACGCGGATAAAGATTTGCACGTCCTCCTTAAGGTTTTCCCAGTAAAAATGGTGCTTAATGCGTTTGTATGTTTTTGTCCTCCTGTAAGGGGTATTTGATTAAACCTAAACAGATTATTAATTTTATTTTATTCCTTGCAAAAACGCCCCGCATTTTATTGATAATTAATTGCCATTCTAAATTTTCGATTCCGTCTGTTTTGGCTACGCTTACTGACTGTATATGTATATCGGGTAAGAGATTGTTCAAATTACTACATAAAGTATCAATGTTTTGGCTTATTATAGTTTGTCCGACGATTTTCTCATCGCGCAATGGCATAGCTATATGTACCTTGGTGTTAACTTTTACTATATTGGGTACCCCTATTTCTATGTTTTTGAATCGCGGCAGTTTCCCCTGCGTTTCTAGCTGCCTTGCTTCTTCGTCGCATGGTCCGCCTTGAGTAGTAACAAAATACAGGAAATTGTCCTTCCTAATAAATAACCTTTCCCTGCAAGTTATTTCATAAAAAGTAGTGCTCGTGGGAGGTTGTAAATCGTCGACAGTGAAAAAACATTCCTCGCTGTCTTCGTGCGTGTGCGTCGCTTCGCGGTTGTCCTGGTGCCCTTTCTCTCTCTCCTCTCCCCTGCTCTCGTCCGAAGGGTCCGGCGCGACGTGGGTCGGGCTACTACCCTCCCCCTGCGACCTACTATTACTAGTCATACATGGCCGCGGTTGCTCCCCCGACTCGTTGCTACTCACTCCAGATTCTCCTATTGTATATTAACTTTTACTATATTCCCCTGCTTTTGTAATCCTACTTTCTTACCTTTCCTCGGAACCAGCACCTTTATAGCTTCTAGATATTTTTGTCCTGCTTTTCGCCCCATTCGCGCGCGCGTAGCCATTTCGTGCCACGATGCTGGATTCTCCGTTTTTTCTGCATCCGGTTGCTTTCGGTCGGCTTGACATACGAAAATACTTTCTATTGCAATGGGGTTTCGAGAAAGAGCGTTAGCCACGTTTGTCTTGCCTGGCCTGTACACTACCTCGAAGTCATACTCTGCTAGCATCAGTCGCCAGCGTGTGATTCTGGAATTCGGGTCTTTGTGCATTTGCAATCACACCAGGGGTCTATCGTCGGTAACTAAAGTAAATTTTTTTCCGAAGAGATACGGTCGAAAATGGTTTATACTGCATACTACGGTTAAACCTTCTTTATTAAACGTGTCCCACCGTTGCTCGACGTCCGTGAGAACTCGCGATACGTACGCGACTACGTTATTGTGGCTAATAGTTCCCATTGTAAGCACTCCAGCTATTGCGTAGCCACTTGCATCGGTTATTAAGTTAAAGTTTTCTGTGAAGTCTGGGAATACAAGAATCGGATGCTCGCACAATTTATTTCGTAAAAATTCAAAAGCCCCCTGGGTTTCCTTGGTCCAGCTAAATTCAACATCGTCTTTTAACAAATGCGTCATTGGTATCGCAACCTTAGCGAAATTGTGAATGAAACGCCTGTAATATCCCGCCAAACCCAAACATTGTTTAATATTCTTTTTTGACCGTGGCACTGGAAATTCTTTGACTGCCTCCACTTTTCTTGGATCCGGACGCACGCCACTTTGCAAAATTAAATGTCCCAAGTAAGTTACCTCCGGCTTAAAAAATTCGCATTTCTCCGGATGTAATTTTAAGTTGGCGTCCCTCAATTGCGCGAACAAATTATTTAATCTGTTAACATGATCAATTAATGTTTTTGAATACACAATTATATCATCGATGAAACAGAATAGTTCTTTATTCAGCGTTTTTGCGAGTCTAATTGAGAGCATTCTAGAGAAAGTCGCGGGCATTGTGCGTAACCCGAAACTCCCTCTATTAAAATGATAGAGCCCCCCACATATTGCGAACGCTGTTTTGTGTCGGTATTGTTCGTTTATCTCAATTTGATGATAGCGAGATTTAAGATCAAAAACTGAAAAATATTGGGCCCCGCCTAATTGGTCTAAAATTTCTGTTATATTGGGTAGTGGATATTGGTCGTCCAACGTTTTGCTATTAAGCTTACGATAATCTATTACCATACGATATTGCTTATTCCCCTGTAAGTCGTCTTTTTTTGGTACTAAAAAACACGGGCTAGAATAGGAAGAGGTTGAAGGTTCAATTATTCCGTTTTTAAGGAGATCGGCGACCTGCCTCTGGATTTCTTCCCTATGCACGGGGGCAATCGGTATTGTTTGGTGTGAAATATTTATTTATTGCAGAGAAAGAAATATAAATGTGATGCCGGTAAGGTAGGGATTATTAGTTCACTTTCACGTCTCCTTAAACGTCAGACTGCTAAATCATTTGGACGACCGTGCTCGGAGTTATACTACTGATAGTACCAACAGATTTTTCGTTTTCTTATATTGTCACAAGACTGTATGCATGCGCACCCATGTACGCATGCATATACGCTCCAATTGTAGACTCAGTCACCCTATTGCGGAACATGCCCCCGGTAGGTACGTACCAACTTTCCAAACCGTATCGTATATAAACTGCCGGAGTTCCATTCGGAACAACCCCCCGGTCACTCACTCGAACGCACCGAATTTGTCTCCGACCACGACAGAAAATTTAAGATGAATCAAGCACGAATTTCAAATCTTGTTTCAAAACTAAATTATAAGGTACTTCCAAAATCTCGAAGATTAAAAAATGTTAATGGCGCAGAAGGAAGAATTTTTAAAGTACAGAAATCTTTGACTGCTTTGTTAAAATATGAAAGAATAGAATTGAATTACAATCGAGCTGATGAGACAAGAGGTTATGTTGAACTAGTAAGTCTCGTTCTTATTTATTAATTTATATTTAAGAGGGTTACTATCCCACATAGCTTGTAACATTTCATTTCTGAATGATTTATATGACTGCTTACCAAACAGACTGATAAAAACCTTGAAATATATCGTGAAATTTTTTTGGAATCTGTCTGGAATAATTAGAATTTAAGAAATGTTTTTCAAATATTTCATGTTTACATATTTCGAGATAGTAAATAGTAAATATTTCAAAAACGTTCCTTAAATGTTTTTCTAAATATTCTAGATGAATCTTACAAAATTCTAGTAAAATCATTTCATGAAATATTTCAAATATTTAGTCAAATATTTAGTCCTTGTTCTAGTAGACATAAATATATCATACCGTCTGAAATATTTCAGAAATAATTCTGAAATATTTTATGCTGCGTGGGGCTGCTGTAATATCTCTTTTATTTATTTATTTATTAAATATAAACAGGCTTAATTCATCCATTTACAATATATCTACAGAATATACGATCAGTAATATTAAAGTATAATTAAATGACAAAAATGGAGAACGACAATGTTAAAATAAGACTAGAATTATGTGTATGTGAGTGTGTAATTATATAAGGCACATCTACCCACATAGAAAGAACTCAAGTTGAGTGTTATTTCGTACCCTCAACTGAATTTTTATATTGTATAAGTC
The DNA here is from genome assembly GCA_949152435.1 of Gastracanthus pulcherrimus. Taxonomy (NCBI): domain Eukaryota; kingdom Metazoa; phylum Arthropoda; class Insecta; order Hymenoptera; family Pteromalidae; genus Gastracanthus; species Gastracanthus pulcherrimus. The sequence continues at coordinate 122,649,895 of OX424576.1, read as the reverse complement.
GAATAACCCACCGAATTTTAGTTGAGGGTACAAAATAACAAATTCAATATTATTTCTGATGGTTAATGGTAGAGTATTCCAGAATTTTCTATGTCTTGCAGTGGTTGAGAAGTATGCAGAGTTTTTGTTATAGGTTGTCTCTTATTACCCTAGGGTTCTTAAGTTCGCAAACAATAGTTTTTGATTCAAAAAGATTAAGTAAATCTGCACACTTCATGTTGCCTTTTAAAATATTAAAAACCAAAATTTCATCTTTCAGTCTATGTAGCGAGTTAATAGACGTTAGCATAGCAGTGGTCTGTAAAGTCAAAAGGATAACAAATTTTGTGTGCAGTATATCTCATAAATTTATGTTGAATAGACTCAATTGCAGACTTCAGGCTCAACTGATATGGTGACCAGATTTGTGGGCAGTAAAATTGATACGGTAAAACTAAAGTTTTAAATAGATATACAAAAGAATTATTATTGTGAAACTCAGCTGTATATCGAATAAGCAAGCCAACCCTATTGAAAGTAAATAAGTAATTTTAATACAAAATTTTAGCACGTATCAAAATTACATTTTAATACGTATTTTGTCGCTTAAGATTACATATTTTGTTAAGTGACAAATTTGAAGGCTTTGTTACTTATTTTTGGTGTGTATCTTTGCTACATAATATTTCTCCACTGAGACTACACTATTTACATATTTAGAGATTATTGCTGTGTATACCATGTAGATAATAATACTAAAACTGGGGGACTAAGCTATGATATATGTTGTTTAACTTTTCATTGTTTAAATAAAATATTTTTTAAATAGAAGTATTATAATTTATTCCCCCAGCTTTAGTGTTATCATCCGTGTGGTACATCCAATAATGGTGACTAAATATATAAATAGTATAATTTTCGAATTTTCAGTAAATTAAAATAAGCTTTAAAAATTTGATACATAATAAAATTACGTAACAAAAATACGTACCAAAGCATTTGAATTTGTCATGTATCAAAATACTTATTTTTGTTTCGTAATATTGGTATGTAACAAAATTATGTATCAAAATTACATATTTAAATTTAATAGGGAAGATTCCCATATGCATTGGAAACATTTTATATGTTGTTCAAACTTTAATTGAGGCTTAATGGAAAAACACGTTTTTGTATATTGCTGGAAATTCAAATTTAACACTTGATACTTGTAGAAAATTTAATTATACAATTTTTTGTGTTTGGACTAAATTTTTATCTTGTTTAGTTTTGCAGTTATTTAAAAAAAAAACAAATTTTTAACGCAAAAAAAATACGAGGCACTTTTTACTTCAACTCGCCATGATTTTGCCTAATAATAATATTAATCTTTAAAACTTTTACACAATATTATTTAATATATTCTTTGAGGTATATAACATTAACAAAGCTCTCTAAACATTTTAACTGTATTATTGTGTTCCGATGTTTGGAAAAATATTTTTTCGGTCAATTTTATCAAAGCTTTTTACTAAATGAGAAAATATTAAGTTTGCAGAAAGTTTGGGTATGATTAAATAACAAAACTTTAATGTCTAATGTGTTGGACAAATGTAGTGAACGGTCTCCAGTTAGTATGTTTTTATTAATCATAAATTAATGTTATAAAATGTAATAATTCTTTCAGAAAATATTAATTTTGTTTTTTTAAGGAGGGTGGCTCAAAAAATATTTTGGGTGGCTCAAAAATATTTTTTTTGTTGTTTGATGCATTTTTTTTTTATTGGTCGTTCGATTTTTTTAATACTTTAGAAATAATATCATCGATTTAGTGATAATGCATTTAAAAGAGCTTAAAATTACCTATCTTTTCCGAACCGACTTGCAGTAACTTATGCAAAGCAAAGCATTCTTTAAGCCCATCATATCCTATGTATAATAATACTTGATTCCATTTTATATTAACAAAAAATAATTATTTAATGATTCTTTGAAGAATAGTAAAACATAAGTATGTTTTTTTTTTCTTATAAAGCTTCTTAGTTCATTGCATCATTAAATATTCAGGGTGTTCAGTCATGGAAAAGTCTGGGTAAGTCAGGGAATTTTTTTTAAAGTCATGGGAAAATTAAATATTCAAAAAATTATAAATTATTGAAGAAAGAAAATACAATCTAATAAGAAATTCCATACCTTGGATAAATTATAAAATATCACAAATCATTAACCCAAATACCCCATGGTTAGTAATTTCTTATGTAAAAAATGTCTCAGTAATAAAATAATATACCATAAATCTAAGTACACCAGTGTCACAAATATAAACCTATAACAAGGTTTTAAATACTAGGTTTGGTTTACTTTTGTATAATCTATTGTAAACATTTACATCAGTCTTTCATCCAAAACCTAGATGCACAGATCAGTAGGGTGGTTCAAAATATTAATTTTTTCGAATTTCTTGAATGTAATAATTTAAAATAGTGGAATATATAGAAAATATAAAAATCCTATTTTTGTTTTTTTAGATTATTTTAGTAGATATTTATTTAAACCTAAAGTTGTTAAAATCATTTTTTCAGTTTGAGGTAGGAACCTCTAAATGATGCTGAAAAGCATTTTTCGAAAGAAAAATATGTTTATTTTTTTATTTTCTACCCTTTGAAGGGATTACAAAAAGAAGAATAAAATCATGAGATTACAACACTTGCTGAAATATGCTAAAGTCAAATAAAAGTATCTACCTTTGAGACACTACACTTTTTCCAAATGATATTTTCTCAGCGATATATTTTTCTTTACATATTGGGACTTTTATGTATTCTTCAAAAATGTTATTTAGCTTCAAATACAACCAATAAAATTTTTGAAATACATATTTTTTCATTAACTAATTAATAAAAAAAACTATTAATAAAATCGAAATGACATTAAACAAATGTTTACTATTATAATAAATAAATCACTCCAAATGTTTTTAGTATTTTAGTTTTGCTAATAAACCTGGCTAACACCATTTACTTGAATTTGGCACCTTGGCGACACCCACGCTCGTGGTCATGTAGGACCGAAAAGTGCACCTACTTGCGGGTTAAAGGATAGAGAGTAAAAAAATAAACATATTTTTCTTTCGAGAAATGCTTTTCAACTTTATTTAGAGGTTTCTATCTCGATCTGAAAAAATGAGTTTTAGCAACTTTTGGTCTAAATAAATACCTGCTAAAATTGTTTAAAATAACGTAAACCTGATTTTTATTTTTTTGGTCTATATATTCCACTATTTTAAATTATTACATTCAATAAATTCGAAAAAATTAAAATTTTTAACCACCCTAATGGATCAATGCTGTCGAAATAATGCCAATACCTACCCTACATGGAAAAATTGTTTCTAGAATGCAGGTCTTATTTACGGAAATTTTTGTAGTATTGGCAGGAAATCTAGTACATTCTAAACCTAAAAGAATAAAAATTGACGTTAGAAAGAATAAAAATAGCATTTTATTCTTTTCATAAAATATAAAACGCTGATTTTATGCTTTAGAGAATTTGATAATGACCTAAAAGATTAAATTGTACAAATTATTCTTTTATAAAGAATAAACTACAGCTTTTATTGTTTTGTAAACAGTAAACTTCAGCTTTTATACTTTCATAAAGAATAAAATTCAGGTTTTATTATTTTGTAAAGAATAAAATTCAACTTTTATTCTTTTTGTATAACATTAAGGTTAGATTTCATATTCCGAAGTTTTCTCGAAAAAGAAACAATGTTAGGTACTTTTTTTAGGCTTGAAAATATTCCACATTTTAAGATGAATCGAAGGCAACTTTCAGTTTTTCAATTAACAAATTACTATTTGAATAATTAGCATAAATGTGCTTAGAGAAGGACAGTAGATACAACGTCCTCTTAAAGCAAAAGGATAAAAGCTGAATTTTATTCTTTAAAAAAAATAATTTGTACGATTTAATCTTTTAAAGTCCCTGTCAAGTTCATTAAAGAACAAAATCAGCGTTTTATACTTTGTAAAAAGAATAAAATGCTATTGTTATTCTTTCTAACATCAATTGTTATTCTTTTAGGTTTAGAGTGTAGAATCTATAAAAGGTTTGGAGATTTCCCAAATCTTTTTTTTTCCATTAATAATTAATTTTTAAATAATAAAATCATTAATTAGCAACCCAGCTACTGCCGTGACAGCAATTTCTTTATCAGATAAATTATTTAGATAATAGTTAATCATAAACTGCAAACCAAGCTGATACCTTAGAAAAGGCAATTCCAGTTGAACTATCTTTTGATAAAATCTTAAACTATTTCAACTTATTTTTTAGGATTTTAACAAACCCAATATTTTACCATTTTATTGTTTAGGTAAATATTTATAAATGTGAATAAGTTTTTTCTAAGCTAATAAAGTTTCTGCCTTATAAATTTGTTATTATTTGAACAATTATTTTATTATTTGAAGGTTTACTATGAATTGAAAATTTCTGTCCATAAAGCTAGATAGGCTATTGTCTATGCTTTTTGATTTATATTACTTAAACATTTATTTTTAATAGGAAATTGCTGTTCTTGGAATAATTGTGTTTGAGGATTATGATTTCTGATTTTATTATTTTATCATTTTCTGTAAATTAAAAATTTATTTTTCCTGGAATTGTGGAATTAAGTTTTGGATGTGAAATCAAGACTTGATTATTGATTGGAGCTTATTTATAACTTCCTATTTTGTCCTTTATAAATTAATGTATCAGTGTATTCTGAAAAAACTTAAAAGTCATGGAAAAGTCAGGGAATTTTTTTTGAAAAAATCATGGAAAGTCATGGAATTTAAGAATCCAAGACAATTGGACACCCTGCCAAGACAATTGGACACCCTGATATTAATTACATTCTGCATTTAGGCCGTTTACTGCATTTGTCCAATATACTTGGATTCAGTGGCAGATTTACATAAGGGTACTTGGGGCACAAGCTCAGGGGCCCCCACATAATGAATATCCTCTTTTTTCTTCTTACCACCTCTATCAAATTAGGCATACATTTGCAGATACTTAAAAAATGTAATTACGAATTTTAAAATTGATTTATTATGTGAAACAATTACGTGAAATCAACAATTATGTGACTCAAGATATCTTCTAATCTTGAAATAAAATAACAACAATTGTCTTTCAAGAGTTGGATATGATTTTAATGTATGGAGAGTGTTTTTCTATTTATGTGTACATCGCGAATGTTGATTACTTCTTCTTCTTCTTACTTTTATTTGGTTTTATTTTTCTGCATATATAGCAGATACAACTTGAGCCATCACCACGTAGTAATATATAAGTTAATTCAAATGTTGATGACATTAGCCATGCAGCTCTAATTTGAAAACAAAAGATAAGTTGAGTCTCACAAAATGTCTCGCTGTAAGGAACCCATACGGCACGTAATGTTTCTAAAAGCTTTCGGTAATATTTCACTTGAAACATTACACCTTTCAGAAATATTTATACAATGTTTCATGGACCTTTCTGTAATGTTTCAGTAACATTAAATGTCCGCTAACATGTCAAATGTAACATTTCAGATAGATTATAGAAACATTACTGTGACATTTGTGTAATCATTCTGTAATTTTTAGATATCGTGATTACTTTAATGTAATAATACCGAAATGTATCAGCAACATATCAGGTATGTTACTTTAATGTTATCGAAAGCTTTCAGTAACATTTTAGTAATGTTACTTTAACATTACTGAAAGGTTTTCAGTAATGTTACTGTAACATTACTGAAAGGTTTTAAGTAATGTTACTGTAACATTACTGAAAGGTTTCAATAACACCTCAGTAATATTGCTTTACAATCCTGTTAAAAATATGATATTGAAATCGATAAAAAAATGCATTTTCATTTGGTGGTAATCTTAATCTTTAATCTTGATTATCGTTCTACTTATTAGATATTTAATCGGTTTCAATCCAATCTACTCATTTATTGACATTTATTTATGAATTTCTACGATAATTTAAGAATTTAAATTTTTTATATATTATTTATATACCTAGGTATTTATTAATTTGAAACAAATATTTTGCTTAAAATTATTTAATAGATGTGTCTGAAAGAATAAATCAATTAAAAAATTTTGACGGGGCTGGGAATCGATCCGAAGACCACTGCGTGAAACTCCAATGCTCTTACCGTTCCGCTACAGAAGAACTTTGAAATCGATAAAAAAAATCTGACTTATAATCTACAATTACTGGTCATGAAAATATTTTTATATTTCGTAAAAATAAACACCCACAAAGATGGCTGAAAATTACATTATCCTAAATTCGATAACATATTTTTACATTAGAATTCAAAGTACAGTGCCGGTAAACCAGAGTTCTTTACTATATTTAGCTGATCATTTTTCTATTACTCGTGAAACCTTTCTGGAACATTTCTGACATATAACACTTGCAACATTATGTAGAGAATATTGCGGAAACATTTTACATGCGATGGAATTGAAATGTTATAACTGGTACGTCAGGGAAATATTTCTGAAACCTTGCTATTCAACATCTCATGTGGGATATCACAGAAATGTTAGGGGTAATAGCTCATTTTTCTATTACTCGTGAAACCTTTCTGAAACATTTCTGACATATAACACCTCCAACATTACATCGGAAATGTTGCGGAAACATTTTGCGTGCAACATGATTGATACATAACAATTAGTATATTTCTGTAACGTTACTGGAATGTTTATATGGATGAAATTCATATGAAATCTTTTTGAAAGGTTTCTGAAAGATATCAGTTGAAACAATTCGATTGAACGATACCTGAAACATTACCAATAAGCGCATACCTTTCGGTAACATTACGTGCCGTGCGGGAAGGCATATGTCAAAGAACTACGACAGAATGTTTACATTTTTATACACTGAAAGTAATAAGCAGTTATTTACAGGGCATATTCTAAGGACATTTTAGAACTGCCCAGATGGTCCTCAGTAAAAGAAAAAATAGGTTGTGTGATTTGGTTCAAGGGTAAAAGTTGGATTGCGAAAAGTACATAAAACAAAACTGTTACAGCTATTCCATAAATAAATTATTTTAGTGATGTGGCAAAAAAAATTATTGCACTAATAAAACTGAAAAAATCTGAAGAAATCAGAGAAGAATTGCTGCAAGAACTACACAACAAAACAGTGGAAAAATATAATGCAACAATCAAAGAAGATGAAAGTGAAATGGACAATTTAATAGCTGAGAATACCTTACTCAAGCAACCAGTGACAGAATTGGAAGATAAAAACCAATTGCACAAAGACTTTATAGAACTGCAAAAACAAAAAAATACTGAGATATCGATAAGTAATAAAACATATGCAGAAGTAAATGATGAGTGATATTAGGACGAAACCGAAGCGAGTTCCTAGAATAACAATTAAGGCCAATGACCCCAACCAGGAAAATACAATCGAATTACTCACGAACTTCTTAGTTTCAGAGAAGAATATCCAAACTAAGTTCATTCGCAAGAAGAATGATAAAGAAATAGAAATTAGTTGCATGAATATGAAAAGTCTAGAAACAGCGGAGACTGCTCTAAACAATAACCTAATAAATTGTGAAATCAACAGAACAACAATGTAATCCGAAAATAAAAATTATCGGTATAAACAATACTATATGTTAAGGAATATTCATCGCATTAGTTAAATGCTTCTTGTCTGTGATAGCCAGCGAAACATATGTACATATATATATGTGTGTGTGTGTATGTGTGTGTGTGTGTGTGTGTGTGTGTATGTGTGTGTGTATATATATATATATATATATATATATATATATATATATATATATATATATATATATATATATATATATATATATATATATATATATATACTGAGCGCGCGTTCCTGCAGTTGCGCAGCAGTAGTGTCGCATAGACAGAGAGGGGAGACCGTGTACTGACGAGCACGCTTACGCGTGTATATATATATATATATATATATATATATATATATATATATATACGCGTAAGCGTGCTCGTTAGTAGAGAGGGGAGACAGAGAGGGGAGACCGTGTACTGACGAGCACGCTTACGCGTGTATATATATATATATATATATACGCGTAAGCGTGCTCGTTAGTACACGGTCTCCCCTCTCTGTCTATGCGACACTACTGCTGCGCAACTGCAGGAACGCGCGCTCACGTCGCGATACGATAGCGTCTCTTTCTCCGACAGAACGTTTCCGTCGATTCCCCAAGCCGTTTGAATTTTCCGTAAGCCCTCGTAACTTTAGTCAGATCGTGCGGCCGTCCGCGTAATTGTAATAGTTATAAGTAATAAACAAACAAGTGATATTTACACATTGTGTCATACTTTTCTCTGCTATAATCCTCAATACTATAAATATGGAAGAACAGGATATAGAAAATGATATGAATGAAAGAAATTTCAAGCAATTTAATAACAATGGCTCGGTAATGCACATGTACACTAATAAAAGAAACAAAACCAGTACAGTTCTAATGGAAGTATCACCAGAAATTTACAAGTTTATACGTGAAAACAATAACAAGATCTTTGTAGGTCATCAATTGTGCAAAGCTTATGATCTGATAAACGTCACACCTTGCTTCAACTGTGGAAGATATGGACATAATGCATCCAAATGTAGAAATGATTCTGCATGTATTAAGTGCTCTGACAAACACAATGTGAGTGAATGTTTTTTTTTTTTTTTTTTTCTTCTGTTGTCGGGCTAGAGAGGAGTTCCTCTATGCTGCCCACTACCATTCAAGGCTAAAAGTCTTCTCGTTGGATAATTCTTTTCTTTTGATCTATCTTCAGCCCGGGGATTTCGATGTTGATATGCAAAAGCGAGGCTCTCAGTTGATTCTTCAGGCAATGATCCTCAATGAGTCAACTGTGGGCCATTATCCACTACTTTCCTCGAGGCTGAATCATGATATGGAGAGAAACTAGAAAGCCTCGAAAGTTCTATGATCTTTCACTAGAAAGATCTATGTGAATTTTGTGTACCTCAGAGCTAGCTCGGTGAACTTTAAACCCTCGTGACGAGTAGATTTGTTTGTGTTTGTGTATCACGGGCCGACCTTGGAGCGACTCAAATGAAAATATAGGCTTATAGCGCCGCTAAGCCGTTATAAAGGTCGATATGTATATAGTACATTCTAAACCAAAATGCTTGAGGATTTCCGATGGAATAACATACGGATAGAATAATTATCTTTTTGCCAAGTCACTATATAAATTCGAGATGTACTTTCAGGCGATATTTTGGCGTATATAGCATGAAAGGATTTATTCACACGATTTTATGGTGTGACTTTAACACTTTGTCTTTATCTCCCGCATAAGATAATTATAAATTATAAATTATAAACTTAAGTTTATAATAAAATTGTTTGTTTCAAATTTGTTCAAATTACACTGTGAGCACACTGGTCTCGCCTAACGGTAGAACTTGCGTTTTTATATGTATCTTGGGTCGACCTCGGAGCAAATCAACTGTCTATATATATATATATATATGTTACACTTATATCATAGAATGCTTAAAATTTACACAAAAATAGAATCACACTTATAGAAACTTAAACTTTAAACTAGGATAAAATAAAACTATGGTAATTGTCTTTTATTGTTAAGTTACTACTATAAACACCGGGAATACTTTCTAGCAATAGCTTGGCAATATTGCTTGGAGAGAGTTTATTCACTCGATTTGATGAAGTAACATTGACACTTTGTTCAAAGAACCACACACGATGCTGAGGATGTGTAGAAGATTTGTCGGAAAGTGCACAGGATGTTTTTGTCCAAAGGACCACACAAGCTGTTGAGTGCGTAGAAAATTCAATATTTAAAAGTCCACAATTCTTTTTATTGAATTTTTTCCCTTCTTTTATTTAAACTTCTGAAGGGTAAGAAGATGTTTAAAATAAAATAGTTAAAAGTAAGAGGTGAGTTTGAGTTTGAGATGAATTTGAAAAACGTGATTCTGCCCGCTGGTCTCCAAGTATAACTTGAACGAGGCTCGCGTGGGCCCGCGCGCACCGTACGTCCGAACGCTTCGAGCCCAGCGATCAGAATCTGTGAGTGAATGTAAGAACACCAAAACTGAATGTGCAAACTGTAATTTTAACAATACTAAATACAGAACAAGATGTACTTGAAGTTTCGAACGTCAGAATCAGACGTAAATGATGAACATTTTTTTTTTGATTTAGTATTTTATTCTGATAGATACATGCGAAACATGAACTAAAACGGCTTTAAAAAAACTTGGCCTAATAAAAGTCTTACGGTTTTCTATTATACACATATCCTCGTTACGATAGAATACACTTATAAAAAAAATGTCAACCCCTAACTCGTCCCGGAAGCCGTTTAAATAGGGGTTGGAAGGGGGTGAATATAGGTAAAAAAATTGTAACATGGCCTAATAAAAGGCTTACGGTTTTCTACTTTACACATATCCTCATTACGATAGAATACACTTATGAAAAAAATGTCAACCCTTAACTCGCCCCGGAAGCCCTTCAAATAGGGGTTGGAAGTGGGTGAATATAGGTAAAAAAATTCTAACTTGGCCTAATAAAAGTCATACAGTTTTCTTCTTCATACATACCCTCAACAGAATAGAATACACTTACAAAAAAAATTAAAACCCTTAACTCGTCCCGGAAGACCTTCAAATAGGGGTCGCAATGGGGGTAAATATAGATAAAAAATTCTAACTTGGCCTAATAAAAGTCTTACGATTGTCTACTATACACATATCCTCATTACGACAGAATACACTTATGAAAAAAATGTCAACCCTTAACTCGTCCCGGAAGCCCTTCAAATAGGGGTCGCAATGGGGGTAAATATAGATAAAAAATTCTAACTTCGCCTAATAAAAGTCTTACGGTTTTCTATTATACACATATCCTCATTACGATAGAATACACTTATAAAAAAATGTCAACCCCTAACTCGTCCCGGAAGCCGTTTAAATAGGGGTTGGAAGGGGGTGAATATAGGTAAAAAAATTGTAACATGGCCTAATAAAAGTTTTACGGTTTTCTACTTCGTACATACCCTCATTGTAATAGAATACACTTTTGAAAAAAATGTCAACCCTTAACTCGTCCCGGAAGCCCTTCAAATAGGGGTTGGAATGGGGTGAATATAGGTAAAAGAATTCTAATTTGGCCTAATAAAAGTCTTACGATTTTCTACTTTACACGTATCCTCATTACAATAGAATACACTTATAAAAAAAATGTCAACCCCTAACTCGTCCCGGAAGCCGTTTAAATAGGGGTTGGAAGGAGGTGAATATAGGTAAAAAAATTCTAACTTAGCCTAATCAAAGTCTTACGGTTTTTTACTTCATACATACCCTCATTAGGATAGAATACACTTATAAAAAAAATGTCAACCCCTAACTCGTCCCGGAAGCCGTTTAAATAGGGGTTGGAAGGGGGTGAATATAGGTAAAAAAATTGTAACATGGCCTAATAAAAGTTTTACGGTTTTCTACTTCGTACTTACCCTCATTGTAATGGAATACACTTATAATAAAAATTTTAAACCCTAACTCGTCCCGGAAGCCCTTCAAATAGGGGTTGGAAGGGGGTGAATATAGGTAAAAAAATTCTAACTTGGCCTAATAAAAGTCTTACGGTTTTCTACTTTACACATATCCTCATTACGACAGAATACACTTATGAAAAAAATGTCAACCCTTAACTCGTCCCGGAAGCCCTTCAAATAGGGGTCGCAATGGGGGTAAATATAGATAAAAAATTCTAACTTCGCCTAATAAAAGTCTTACGGTTTTCTATTATACACATATCCTCATTACGATAGAATACACTTATAAAAAAAATGTCAACCCCTAACTCGTCCCGGAAGCCGTTTAAATAGGGGTTGGAAGGGGGTGAATATAGGTAAAAAAATTGTAACATGGCCTAATAAAAGTTTTACGGTTTTCTACTTCGTACATACCCTCATTGTAATGGAATACACTTATAATAAAAATTTTAAACCCTAACTCGTCCCGGAAGCCCTTCAAATAGGGGTTGGAAGGAGGGATATATAGGTAAAAAATCTTACTTGGCCTAATAAAAGTCTTACGGTTTTCTACTTTACACATATCCTCATTATAATAGAATACACTCACAAAAAAAATTTCAACCCCTAACTCGTCCCAGAAGCCCTTCAAATAGGGGTTGGTAGGGGGTGAATATAGGTAAAAAAATTGTAACATAGCCTAATAAATGTTTTACGGTTTTCTACTTCGTACATACCCTCATTGTAATAGAATACACTTTTGAAAAAAATTTCAACCCTTAACTCGTCCCGGAAGCCCTTCAAATAGGGGTTGGAATGGGGTGAATATAGGTAAAAGAATTCTAATTTGGCCTAATAAAAGTCTTACGGTTTTCTACTTCGTACATACCCTCATTGTAATGGAATACACTTATAATAAAGATTTTAAACCCTAACTCGTCCCGGAAGCCCTTCAAATAGGGGTTGGAAGGGGGTGAATATAGGTAAAATCATTGTAACATAGCCTAATCAAAGACTTACGGTTTTCTACTTCATACATACCCTTATTAGGATAGAGTACACTTAAAAAAAAAATTACAACCCTTAACTCGTCCCGGAAGCCCTTCAAATAGGGGTCGCAATGGGGGTAAATATAGAAAAAAAATTCTAACTTGGCCTAATAAAAGTCTTACGGTTTTCTATTACACATATATCCTCATTACGATAGAACACACTTATAAAAAAAATGTCAACCCCTAACTCGTCCCGGAAGCCGTTTAAATAGCGGTTGGAAGGGGGTAAATATAGGTAAAAAAATTCTAACTTAGCCTAATCAAAGTCTTACGGTTTTCTACTTCATACATACCCTCATTAGGATAGAGTACACTTACAAAAAAATTACAACCCTTAACTCGACCCGGAAGCCATTTAATACGGGTCGCAATGGGGGTAAATATAGAAAAAAAATTCTAACTTGGCCTAATAAAAGTCTTACGGTTTTCTATTATACATAAATCCTCATTACGATATAACACACTTATAAAAAAAATGTCAACCCCTAACTCGTCCCGGAAGCCGTTTAAATAGCGGTTGGAAGGGGGTAAATATAGGTAAAAAAATTGTAACATGGCCTAATAAAAGTTTTACGGTTTTCTACTTCGTACATACCCTCATTGTAATGGAATACACTTAGAATAAAAATTTTAAACCATAACTCGTCCCGGAAGCCCTTCAAATAGGGGTTGGAAGGAGGTAAATATAGGTAAAAAATCTAACTTGGTCTAATAAAAGTCTTACGGTTTTCTACTTTGCACATATCCTCATTATAATAGAGTACACTAACAAAAAAAATTTCAACCCGTAACTTCTCCCGGAAGCCCTTCAAATAGAGGTTGAATATAGATAAAAAATTCTAACTTGGCCTAATAAAAGTCTTACGGTTTTCTACTATACACATATCCTCATTACGATAGAATACACTTATAAAAAAATTTTAAACCCTAACTCGACCCGGAAGCCCTTCCCCGGCCAAGTTAGATTTTTTACCTATATTTACCTCCTTCCAACTGCTATTTAAACGGCTTCCGGGACGAGTTAGGGGTTGACATTTTTTTTGTAAGTTTATTCTATCCTAATGAGGGTATGTATGAAGTAAAAAACCGTAAGACTTTTATTAGGCCAAGTTAGAATTTTTTTACCTATATTCAGCCACTTCCAACCCCTATTTGAAGGGCTTCCGGGACGAGTTAAGGGTTGAAATTTTTTTCATAAGTGTATTCTATCGTAATGAGGATATGTGTAAAGTAGAAAACCGTAAGACTTTTATTAGGCCAAGTTAGATTTTTTACCTATATTTACCTCCTTCCAACTGCTATTTAAACGGCTTCCAGGACGAGTTAGGGGTTGACATTTTTTTTATAGGTGTATTCTATCGTAATGAGGATATGTGTATAGTAGAAAACCGTAAGACTTTTATTAGGCCAAGTTAGAATTTTTTATCTATATTTACCCCCATTGCGACCCCTATTTGAAGGGGTTCCGGGATGATTTAAGGGTTGTAATTTTTTTTGTAAGTTTATTCTATCCTAATGAGGGTATGTATGAAGTAAAAAACCGTAAGACTTTTATTAGGCCAAGTTAGAATTTTTTTACCTATATTCACCCACTTCCAACCCCTATTTGAAGGGCTTCGGGGACGAGTTATGGGTTGACATTTTTTTTATAAGTGTATTCTATCGTAATGAGAATAAGTGTAAAGTAGAAAACCGTAAGACTTTTATTAGGCCAAGTTAGAATTTTTTTACCTATGTTTACCACCTTCCAACCCCTGTTTCAAGGGATTTCGGGTCGAATTAGGGGTTAGAAATTTTTTTAATGCCGTTTTAGTTCATATTTCGCATGTATCTATCAGAATAAAATACTAAATCAAAAAAAAATTTTTCATCATTTTCGTCTGATTCTGACGTTTGAAACTTCAAGTACATAGAACAAGCTTACCAACGGATCACTTACCAACAGACAGACTCAATATTAACTCTATTTGTTACCCGGTCGCGCCTACATTATCGACATGGGATGAATCAAGTGCACTACAACAAATACGTAATATACAAACTAATAAGCTACTTTACCAAAGGCAGGTAAAATCAGTGAAGATTATAGTAAATAAACTAAGCGCAGCCAATTCCCCTACACAACAGCAAAACAACGAACAACTGACATTATCAACAAATCCAGAACCTACACCAGAATCTACAGTAACTACATAATGGAAGTACAAATAAACTTAATTGAAGAAATACAAAATAGCATTCCCAAACAAGAGAGATTATATAGGGATATTGAGACTTTTAACAAAGAAAGAAATAGTAACAATAGTTTGATTTTATACTTGAATATTAGAAGCCTAAATGCCAATTTTGAAAAGTTTCTAATCTTTATTACAAGTCTTAAGATAAAACCATATGTTATTGTATGTACAGAGGTAGGGAACTTAACTCATCAGTATAATAGAATTACGGACAACAAATTATATTATAACTTCGGGAAAATTAATAAAAATGATGGTGTAGTGGTATACGTAAAAGAAAATATTAGACACACTAATGAAACGATAGAAATAGACAATCTAAAAATATCAAACACTATAATTACATTAAATGATAATAAACAACTAGAAATTTTATCTCTATATAGATCACACGGACTGAATTGTACTGAATTTAATCTGAATTTCAAAACTTATTTAGAACAAAAAAGAAAAGCAAAAAATCATATTATAATTGGCGATTTTAATATAAATATACAGGATTATAATGCTATCAGCGTAGATTTCCTAAACAACCTATTGGACAAAATTTTCTCTCAGGATTTACAAATACCACAAGACCATCAAGTATAACTACGGATAATGGAACGTGTATTGATAACATTTTTATTAAAACAGACTTCCTTGTGACGATCTGTATTCAATTATAATTTAATTTAATAAACTATAATTGAACACTAATCTATTTGTCTCGTGCCGAGCGGCTGCAGGGACAAGTTTTATTTTAGCGTGGCGGCAAAAAAAAAAGGAACGGGCAAAAGGTTTTTGGACTGCTAGAGCTGTGCTCTGGCGGAAAACATGAATATTGTATAAAGTATTTTTCTTACCTTGAAGCTGCGATGTACTGGATCGTTGATAATTAATTTAACTTGTTTATTACAGAAATTTTGTAAGGTTTTATTTATTGAGATATATATTATGTTTTATAAAGAAGAGTTTTATTTTATTAACTTGATTTTATATTTTGCCTCGTAATGGCATACAATGTACTTTATAAGATATAAATTTTATAATCGCGAGAGCTTTCGCACAATATGTGAGTCAGAATACAACTGAACTGAACTGATTTGCATGGGCCACTCTTAGCTTATATATTCTCTAAAACATCGATGGGGAACATTTCGGCTGATGCTGTATACGCATCGCCGCTTATCGCGTCTATTAAGATTAGGCCCATGGCGAGAAAAGTAGTGTCTGCTCTGGTTTTCTGGAAATTGAATTGCGTGATTTTGTTATCATTTGTACGACTTTGTTTTTAAGCAATTCAATTTCTAGAAAAATAGAGCTCCATATTACTTTGAGATAAAGATCTTTATTTCAGAAAAGCTTTACAAAAAAAATTAAATTTAATTATTTTTTTACACCTCCCTTGTTAGAGAGTTCAATGTCCTCAATGAATTTAAGTAATGCCTTTCTAAAATAAAGTTCTCGTTTAAATAAATTTTTTTTTTTTCATTTACATAAGTTGCACCTGACTAGCGGTCTGCTAGTTGTCCTTGTACGTATAATACTCGCACGCTTTTTTTTTGAAAATAAAAGAGAAGAAAAAGTGATTATATAAGACATATATATATATATATTTTTTTTTTTGTGTTTTTTTTTCTCTATTTTTTTTTTTTTTTTTTATACCTTCATTATGTCTGACTATTAATATAATTTCCTAAGACTGCGCTGGTGTGATTGTTCGTGTTGTGTGATTTCATAAGGTTGGAGTCAAGGAAGGATAGTTGATGAGGACTTAGGTGTAGAATTAGTTCTTTCCTCCTTTTCTTTAGTAGTGGCTGTCGTATCCGAGAAGATCTTCTTCCGGAACTTCATTTATGCTGTAGTCGGGTTCATCTATAAGGTAGTAGTATCCTTGTAGCATTTCGAATTGTTCGGGTTCCAGTTTATCCAGTAAGAGTTGTTAATCCCAGGAAGAAATGATCACTGGTATGCGGTTTATGTGTGGTAAGAACGTCAGTGCGGGTGTTGAAGCTCGTGGTTGCTGACATTTTGGGCATACCTTGTGATCTTCTATATTTTTTATATGACATCCTATTTGACCTGGTTCGAATCCCATTTCTCGTATTATTGTCGAGAAAGAGGCCAAGCTTTCATCGAGTACCTGATAGAATTGTTTGGTGGACAGCCATTCTTCGTAGTTTAGTTGGGTCATCAGGTCGATTTCTTGTGTTGGTGTCAGTTCGACCTTGGCCTGTCCTACGTGTAGTTTGAAGATCGGCTTTGGTTTTGCCGAGAGAGGTTTATGGCATTCGGTACAATTGGTCAGTACCCTTGATGATCTGGCGTTGCAATTTTCGTACCCAGGGTTAAACTTGAGTTTCCGCAGGAAATGAATTTTGGAGGGTTGGTGCTGCATTTTCCTAGAATAGTTGAATGGTGTAGAGTCATTATGTTGAAGTTGCACTATCATTTCAATTTGGTGGATCGACTTCATTAATAGTCGTAAGATTAGGCGTGCTTATGGCTAATCTGCGATTAGTAATTGCATGATTAGGAGGATTGGGAGGTTCGTTGCCTAGGTTAAACTCCAGGGTTTTCTGTACTAAGGGAGTCGTGGGTAAGTGCAGTGGGGTGATGGAATAGTTTGCAGGTGGCTTATACAGGATTTGTTTGGGGGCAGGCGCAAAGGAGTACATAGGAACATAGTCGGGATCGAGATCACTTGTTGTTTGTGTTGTTCTTGTGACGATTGGTATAGAGATGGTCTGAGTTTGTTGTGTATGTATATTGTGTCTCGTGGGTTGGTGCTGTGTGAGTGATATGTTACTTGTATGGTTTAGTTGTGTGTGAGTTTCAAAAGATACTAGCGCTCGCTTTGGTTGCTTACAATTGTGCAAAAATACATAAAACTTATACAAACATGTTATAAGGATAACGCTGATAATAATATAATTTAAAATTTGAATTAGATTTATTCGCTGTTCTATTGTAGTGGTGAAGTTAGTAGTCCTTAGTTTTAGGTTGAGACTGGAGAAGAAATGTATTCTGGCGAAAGGTGTAGTCGATGCAGGTGGTAGATTAACTTGTTGTGTGTGAGCTTCGCATTCTGTTCCCAGATAGAGGATTCCGAATCCAGAAATTTGGATATCTTCTTTAGGCTTGTCGTTGCATTGTATTTGTATATATTCTTGTTTAGGTGCAGAGAATAGCCATTCTTTGGTAGTTTCTATATGTGTCCATGTTGTGGTGTCTGTTTGTTGAGTTTCTATTTTACACGAATCCCATACCATATTTGAAACGTCGTTTAGGATATTTATTTCACAAGATGTCGTTCTTTTTGTATTGGGTCGCGTATTGCAGTAAGTTTCTTGTCCTTCTCTGAGGCATGCATCAAATTCTGTTTCAGTGATAAATATATGTTCATTATTATTATTCCTGGCAATCAAATGTCCTCTCGGTGTTATTATGACTGATATTCCATTATCTTGTGGTACTGCCATCGGATGGATTCTGTAGAGTTCGTAGGTTGAGTTTGCGAAAAGTGGAACGGTGATAAGGATGTATATAATTCCTTTATTTCTTTTAACGTTTATCTGAGAGATTTTGCTTATTCCTGCGGTATGCATATCGATGTTTGGAAGCGCAGTGTTTGGTTTTTTATGTGTTATAGTGGTCCTGAGGCTTTGTATTAGATCCGAAGGTAATAAGGAAGGACTGATGTTTCCTTGTTCTACTGTTTCGAGAGACTCAATTATTTCGTTGTAGATTTTTGCATGAAGGTCAAGTGTGGTTTCCAGGGTAGTGAGCCATGCTTGTGCAAAACCGAAGAATTCTGAAGGTGAATTTATGTGTGTTATTCTTGCTTGCGTGATGGTAGTGAGGTAGTGTATCCATGTATTTCCTTTAAGTGTATCCAATTTCCTTTGTTGGCGAGTTATACCGTTTATTGTCAGAGTAGTTGATGCGTGTGTTCTTTCAGGTCTTGTCATCGATTGATAAGTAATTTTGAAATTGTGAAATTGTGGTACTTGGTTATTTTTCTTATTTGTGGTGTTAAACTTTAAATTGTTCAATTTGTTCCGAAGTTCTGTTGTAGTAGATAACTTTTCTGCTAGGTATTTGGCTCGCGTTGTATATAATTGACATTCTGTAGGAGTACCAGGACATTCGTGTAGTATTTGATCAATCTGTGCGTGTAACTCAGTTTCATTGTGGCTAACTGAGTTAACATCCATTACTGCTATGAATGTAAATTCGTCGATGGAGTCGTGTAGTCGTCCGAGGAATTCAAAATACAGACTAGGATTCTTTGGAAAGTAGGATAATTGGTATTGGTATGACGTTGGGATGATTTGGGACAGAATAACAGCTACTACTATGGCGTGCATTATTTAACCTGTGTAAAAACAAAAAAATAAATATTTTAGCAAGAAAAAAAATTTGACCGTCGCAAGCGGGTGAGAAGCATGTTATTAATTTAGTTAGTGCGGCATTGAAGCTGAGGAAGCAATGGTTGGACATTATGTACAAACATGTCTACACTTTTTTTTTTTTTTTTTTTTTTTATTCATTACTCTCCTCGTTAGTACGGTAGTTATCAGTTGTATGAGGACCGTATTCTGACAGACACGAGGCTCTGTTTGATGGTACTTGTGATTGAGGATTAAAAATTGCATTGATTGGGTGGAATTCACAATCATAGCTTTGACTACGAGTATGAGGTAACTCAGGTTCTTCTTTGTGTTGTGTCGGACATTTTGTACATAACGTTAGTATGATGATTATTATTATAATTATTATAAAAACATTGGATCCATACGATCCATAAGATAGATACGTATGCAGGGTTTTATCATCCTTTCGGCTATAAAGGAGTCGTATTTATCTTGGATGTTTTCAAGTGTTAGTCGAGGTTCTTGTTTAGTAGCAAAATATTTGGGAGTGAAAGTGGGAAAATAGATAGAGGTATTTATGGTTTTTAGTTTATGATAAATATGTTGATCGATTTTTGTGATATTAAGTGCTATTTTGCGTAGATAGAGAAATTGTATATTTGAACCGAGATTTTTCATTCCTACTAGTGTTGTGTGATCCTGTCGAGCTGTACATCGAGGTTGTATTTTTAATATCCCGACTCCTTTTAGTCGGGTAAGTTCATGTTGTTCTCCGGGGCATAGAATTTGTACTGTGGTGGGTTTGGGCAGAGAGTACAGCCATGCGTCAATGGAATCGAGGTGTGTTCAGTGATGTATGAGGTTTGGTAAGTAACTTATACTGCATTTTTTTAAATTTTCGTCACTTGGTTGATTTAGGAGCAAATACTCACATGCCATGTCTCCGTCGGCTTCGTGTATGGGTTGGTCATATGTACATATTCTGTAGTTGTATGTATGTTTGCATTTTGTAAGGCTTTGTTCTGATAGAAAACTGTAGGCTCTTTGTCATGACTAAGTGATATATATGGTGCTTGGGGTATGATAAATGCTGATGCTGTGTAGTTTTCGTGTATCTGTGCAATGGGTATGGAATGCATTTTGTATAGTTCGGTGGCGAATTTATTTAACATAGGTATGGATATTTCTACTAAAAATTTATCTTTCCTAAAACCTAATTTTACAGGTGCTATTTCTATAAGTTTATCGGTTCTGGCATGAGCAATGGGAATGGGGAATTCATATTCGGGGTGGAGGTCGACTATTTGTCTGATTATTTGTTGTAATTTGTCGGTGGATATAAGAGCTGGATGTAAATGTCCTATTCTGGCTGCACGTACAGCATCTACAATGGTTTGAAATGTTTCTTTATACATATTAAGGGCTGATTCTATTTCGTTTGTGATTTGGTCGTATTATCTCGTAAAATTATATCTTTGCCATATGTCTTGAAGATCATCAATTTTTTGTGTGGTTTCTCTCAAGGTATGTAGAGTGTCATTTATTATTCTCCTTGAGGAACTCAGTTCTTGTTCTATAGAAGTTATTTTGTGTTTTACTATATGAGTATCTTCCTTCGCTATTCTGGCTAATTTGGTTTGTCCCTTAAATAGTAGATTGATCTGTTCCGTGATATGTTCTCCGTCATTTTCGGATAGGGTACCGAAAAGGCTTTTACTGATACTCCCTACGAATCCGAAGGGTGCACTTCGTCTTTTTATTATTGTAGGTGTAGGTGTTTCCGTGGGGTCTATTGGTTCAACCTCTTCCATGGAACCGATAAGATTGTTATACATTTCATTAACTCTTGTAATTTTATTTTCTATATAGTTCAGACGTTTTGTGAGAGCAGTACAGAAAAATGGATGATGGTAACAGGAATACCTTATTGTTTGGACTGTGTGATTCAGGTATGTAGAGTTGAACTGCAACGGGGTAATGTCTAGAAAGACTATGATCTTCCAATCCGCTTGAGTGTATCTAATATCTTCAAGGCGTTCGTAGTAGATCCCAGGGTTTTCATTAATTTCCTGAATAGAAAATCGTTTCATTGCGTTGCTATGTGTTACGGCAAAGATCAATATTGTCAGCTGCCACTTCATCTGAAACAAAATTGTTTCTATTGGTGATAAGCTGGTTTGATTTTATCCATGTGTTTTAAAACCCGTTTTCCGTTCTCGTCTTCAAGAACGACATTGTGTTGTTCAAGTATTTCTATAATCTTATATGGTCCCTTGTACATTTTGTCTAATTTGTTTATACGGGGTTCTTTTAATATATATACCATATCGTTTGGCGAATAAGTGTGGGTTTTAACTTTTCTGTCGTAATAGTGTTTGGACTTGTATTTTGAGTTGACTAAGGATTCACTTGCGAATTTCCTAATGTCATTTAGTCTACTAACTAAGTCAGTCATATATGATGTGTATGTTTCTGTTTTGTCTGTTGGAAAACAGATGGCGTTCGTGCTGGTTTTCCAAAGATTAATTCAAATGGAGTCAAATTTGTTGATTCATGTATACTAGTGTTATATGAGAAGATAGCAAATGGTAATATTTTGTCCCAATCTTCGTATTTGTCAATATATTGTCGAATGTATTCTACATGTACGAGGTGGCTTCGTTCTAGACTGCCGTTGGATTGAGGGTGGTAGCCAGAAGTTGAAACTTGATTTATTTTGAATATTTTAGTAAGTTGTTTCATTACTTTTCCAATCAAGGCTGGTGCTTTGTCTGATAAAATTATACGAGGGGATCCGTATAAGGTTATTACGTGTCTTGCTAATGCGTCGGCTATTGTTTCTGCCTTTATGTCAGGTATGGCAATAGCGATGCAGTATTTTGTTAAGTTATCCTGGACTGTAAGAATGTGCTTATTTCCGTCGGAAGTTAATGGAAGTGGTCCTACTGTATCGATGGAAATTTTATCGAAGGGTTCGATAGGTGTGTTTGTGATTATCATAGGTTCTCTATTTTGTATTCGAACTAATTTAAATTCTTGGCATTTCGTACAGTTTCTGATATATTCGGTTATGTCAGATTTTATACCGGTCCAGTAAAATTTTTCACGGATGCGTTTGTAGGTTTTATTTATACCTCTGTGTCCTCCTATCAGACTGTCATGGTTTTCTTTTATTATGTCATTTCATATATCTTCGGGTGGTATTGTTGTAGTTCCGTAACAAAGATATAGTGTGCAATCACATTTGCTTAAAGATTCGTTAAGAATGTCTAAGAATGTTGAAAACGTTATTTTGTCGGTCATGTCGTTGTGTTTAGATAGTCTAATAGATTTTATGTTGTATTCTACAAGTACGTCAGCTAATGTGTTTAAAATGTTTTTTAAATCGTGGGTAGAAAATGTTTCAAAGGGTTTGTTTGTTAAAATTGCAGTTAAAACGTATGTGTTAGTCTTAGGAGTTATAATTACTTGTCCTATCTTTGGTTTACTGTTTTTCAAACTATTTTTATCGATTTTTCCTAAATCTAGTAATAATTTGGAAATGGGAGTTGCGAATTCGCAATCAGCAGAACTAAAGTGCAAAATATTATCCTTTTTGTGGGTAATGGCCTGATTTATTAATTTTATTTTTAGTTTGCTATTTGGTTGTTTCCTAAATTCGGGATAAAAGATTCCAGGTGGTATCGTACTAGAAGCTTTCATAGGGTTTTCAATTATTTCTTCATCAGTTTCTGTGGATGATTCATCTGTTTCTTCTATAACAGCAGGTAGTCTATTTCGTGAGAATCGTTCAGGTTCGTGTGCTTGTTCCGTGTCGCTAGAGTCATCTATTAATAAGTCATCGTCTACCGGTGTTGATCGAGCATTTGGTCTGTGTAATAATTGGTTACGAGGCCCTTGATGAGTATGGTCCCACCAATACTCGTCTAAAGAACCTATTTCTTCGGATGAGGATTTATCCGGTGGTCTAATTTCTTTAATGTTTTTGGTATTTTGGGCAGGTGGGTGGTTTTCGTTAGCTCGTTCATCTTCTGATGAGGGTAGGGTTTCTCTGGTTGGAGGCCCTTTTGAAATGAGACTAGGAAAACCACTGAGTCTTTTCCTTGGTACGGGTGGCGGTGCATTCGTGTCGGTTGACTCTTCTTCGGAAAAGGTAACTCTTTTCTTTAGATCGGAAGGTCTAATAGGTTTAGGGGCGTTATGAGTGGAAAGAGCTGGTTTTATTGTTTTGGATTTAGCTATCATTTCCTTTATTATAGGAGCTGGTCTTTTTGATATTGCTCCTTTACTAGGGTCAGTGACTTTTTGTCTACGTGCAAGAATTCTCTCAGCTATGGTTGCGCCGGCCGCATTAGAGTCAGATCCTATGTTAGCGGTTTGGTCTTAGAACCAATTGGTCTACCTCTTTTAGGAGCTGTATGTTTTGTTGTGTTATTTATACGTGCGGAAGAGGATGTGTGTAGAGCAACAGCATTTGGTTGCATAGGGTTCCTTGATAGCGCGTCAGCATTTACGTTTAATCTTCCAGGTTTATATAGAAATTTATATTCATACTCACGTAAACGAGTTCGCCATCTTATGAGCCTTTGTACAGGTGGTTTTACAGAATCTATCCATTTTAATGGTTCGTGGTCACTAACTAATGTGAACTCTCGTCCATATAAGTATGGGCGGAAGTGTAATACGGCATATATGACCGCTAGGCATTCCTTTTCTGTTGTAGTATAATTCTTTTCTACTGGTTTCATTATATGAGACATATAGGCTATGGGTCGGTCTTCACCGATCTTACCTTGGCTTAAAACTGCGCCGACGGCGTAGTCTGATGCATCTGTGGTAAGGATGAAAGGATTGTTGAAATCAGGATACTGTAGAACAGGTGCATTGCATAATGCTTCCTTCAGATCTTCAAATCTTTTTTTGTGTACATCTTTCCATTCAAATGCTACCGTTTTCTTTAAAAGATCAGACATTGGTTTTGCTCTCTTTGAAAATCCTTCAATAAATCTTCTATAATATCCGGCAAGGCCTAAGAATTGGCGGATATTTTTTTGATTTTTAGGTACTGGGAAATTTCTGACTGCTTTTGTCTTTTTTGGATCGGGTCTTACTCCTTCTTTGCTAATGATGTGTCCCAAGTATTGGACTTCTTTAGCAAGAAATTCACATTTATCAGGTTGAAGAGAAAGTTTTGCTTTTAATAATCGGTTGAATAATCGTCTTACCTTTTTGCCGTGTTCTTCCAGAGATGATGCATATATTATTACGTCATCTAGGTATACAAAAAGTTCTTCATGTTGAAGTCCCAGTAATACTCTGTTCATTAATCGTTGAAATGTTGCAGGAGCATTTTTTAGACCAAATGGCATTCTATTATATTCAAAATGACCGGTGCCGGTGCTAAAAGCTGTTTTATGTCGGTCTTTTAGGCACATTCTGATTTGGTGAAATCCACTGGCTAGGTCGTATGTATCAAAATACTTGGCTCCTCCTAGCTTGTCTAGGATTTCATGGATTTGTGGCAAAGGATGAGTGTCGCTTATGGTCTTTTCATTTAGGGCTCTATAATCAATCACCATTCTCCATCTTTTATTTCCCTTAGAATCAGCCTTTTTAGGGACGATCCATAAAGGACTACTGTAAGGAGAGGTGGAGTTTTCGATAATACCATCTTTAAGTAGTTTATTTACTTGCTTTTGTATCTCATCTTTGTGTGCAGGTGGATATCTGTATTGTTTAACAAATACGGGTATATCATCCGTTGTGGGAATAGTATGTTCCAAAACATCAGTTGCTGGTAGTTTATCTCCAGGCAGGTGGAATAGTAGTGGGTAATCCATGATTATACCTATTACATGGTCCTTTTCTTCCTGGTTCAGTTCCTCTAAACGTAGAAGTTCCACGATTCGTTGAAGTCTATCCTCTTGTGCTAGTGTTTCCTGATCACTGTCATCGGTCTGGAAAAAATCTTCTGATTCTTCTAAGTCGTAGGGGTGTAGTTCTTGGGGTGGAATTTCGATTTCGGCATCTGCATCATAAGCGTTGATTGCCATTATATAGCACTCTTGATTGTTATTGGCTACTACAGCTTCACCGACAAAGATCTTTTCTGGAGTCTCGAGTCGTGGTATGTATCCGGTCTTTAAATCTGTAGGATACAAATTTATTTTTATTTTGGTTCCAGTTCTAGCCTGTAATATATATTTAGTAGGTTTGGGTTTCCTGTATTCGAAATTTGTGAATCGAATAGACTTTATTGGTCTAGAAGATGTAATCAAAGCGTTATGGTGAAATGAGACTTCTGCTGATTCGTTTTTTAAAAAATCTACCCCTAATATTCCCAATACAGGAATAGGAAGGTCTGTTGTTAAAACTTGAAATTTTATAGGTTGGTCGAAAAATGTAATTTCCGTTGATCCAGCGGTATTTAAACTATCTTTTGTAATGCCAGTTATCGTCATGGCTTCATGTCCAGCTATAATAGTTCTAGGTTTCAATGCATTTACATGTATTAAATTTATCTCGGCTCCGGTGTCAATTAAAAATTGTGTAGGTTGTTTTAGTTCCGGGGCGTTCAAGATTACTAGGGGTGCGGTGGCTCGTCCAGGGGATCCTTCTGGAGTTCCTCTGCCGATATAAATTTGACCACTGGTGGACGCTGGGACGGCTGTTCGCTCATCGAAGCGTCCGTTCGACGGGCTGCCAAGGAGTTTAAATTCTCCTCAGATTTCCTTTGAACCATGGGTTGTTGTTGAGGTGGATAATAGTACGGAGGCATATACGGTGGTGCATAGATGAATGGTTGAGGTGGGTATTCATATGGTGCAGGTTGCATATACTGTTGTGGAACCTGTGGAGGGTACCTTGTAGGTGTTGGAGAACGTTGCCTTTGGATTGGTATGTTTTCGCGACGATCATCGTATCTCTTGTCTTGATATTTTCGTTTATCATAGAGTGATGGACTTCTGCTTTGATAGTTGGGTCTAAACCTTGAATTGTGAGGAATAACTTTATTTCTTTGATCATATGCATATCTAGGATTTGGTGTTTGGTTTTGGTTATCTCCATATCTATCTGCTGGAGATTGACTTCTCCAAGGTGTTCTATTATAGGTTTGATCCTCTTTGAATTGAACATGACGTTCAGGTGAGTTCATCATTGCTGTATTTATGAGACCTTTTCTATCATTCGAGCTGAGCATATCTCTCTCAATTCTTTGGGCTATTTGAAGTGCATTAGCCAGAGTTCCTGGTTCTTGTACGCTTACAGCATACAAAAGGTCGTCTGAGAGTCCTCGTTTGAAAGACTCTAGTGCTATGCCTTCTAGCATTGTCGTCATATGGGGAACTTCTTCTTCCGTGAATTTTTCGTTTAGGAAAGCTTGAGCGCCTCCCATAATTTTTTTTATGCGACTGTAATACTCCATTACAGTTTCACCTCTTCTCATTCTAATTGCCTGCTGGACATATGCTAAGTCCATTTTCGACGTCTTGGATAAACGTTTTTAGAGGCATGTTCTTGCCATCGTAATTAGGTATGTGTAGCAATGATTGTTGTACTGCCATACATTCTCCCATAGTGCTAAGCAACGCATCAGTAATAGTCTGATGATGCGTGAGGTTGGCAATGGCATTCTGATTTTCCATTTTGCGGTAGTTCGCTTTTTGTACAATAAAAAATACAATGAGAAGTTTCTCTCTCTCTTTTTTTTTTTTTTTTTTTTTTTTTTTTTTTTTTTTTTTTAATTAAAGCAAGGAGATTTTTAGATCAAAACGAAGGTTAATTAATTAGTAACTACAACAAAATTTTTGGTTATATTAATTGGAATAATAACTATATGTTTAAATGTAAAATCGAGTAAAATTACTTGGTTTATAAAATTAGTTTAGACTATCGCGTATAATTTGGAAGATCTCTTCCTCCTGCTCTATGTTTAATTTATTATCTACTTTGTCTAATTTGTATAGAAATGACTCGTTTTCTGGGTTTTGCGCGTTGTTATGCGTAATATTGTTTTTGCGCACTAGTATGGTTAATCTTGTATTAGGAGCAAGAACACGTATGCGAAGGGCGCGTATGTTTTCGCGTACGGTTGTGTTGATCGTACAGAAGGTGATTAAAGATAGGACTTCGTTTGTTATGGCGTTTTTTATTAACATGGGTAGTTTTTGGCTGTAACTAAAGTGTATTAGAAATGATATTCGTATATAATAAGTATTTCGTAATTATTTTTAAAGGTAGTGGTCGTATGTATAACGTCTCGGTATTTTTAAATATCAAGCGATGATTGCATGACTATTCTAACTAAATTTAGTTAATTCAATTTTCCCATCCTAATGTTGTAAATAATAAACGAGTTTCGATTAATGTTGATTATTAAAGCGTAACTTTTTCTATAAACCGTTAAGTTGATAATGTAAATAGATTTAATATGAAGGTACACATAGATTTTAATGATAATTAAATTCTTTTGGACTTGATAGTCGTGTAGAAAGATCGATTATAATTATAAAAAAACTTAATATATAATGATTTCAATTCTTATGCACAAGTTCACGTTGTTGAATCAGTTTCTTTTATTTCGGTTTTACAAAATATAATCTCTTTGATTTCTTTATCACTGATTGCCTTAGTTTTCGATAAAAATCTCTTCTTTTATAAAGAGGTATATTCAATAGTATAGCTATTTTCCTTAAAGCGCGTTTTTCTTTGGAGATTCTTGCTCTAGTCATTTATTTTGGCACTTGCCTTGCAATCAATAGGGAACAGCTGGTGGGCGCGCCGGATTGTTAGCAAGACAACCAAGTTCCGAGGATCTCGCTATCTGCAATCGATGCAAGCAAAAAAAAAACTATATAAAAAAAAATGTTATCGAAAGAACAGCCGTTAGGACTTGCGCTATCGATGAAAGCTTGCGGAAAAACGTAAGTATCCAAAAAAACAAATAAAAAAAATTTTTTTAGCGGATCGATTGTGCCAAAATAATTGCCAGTTAGAAAATCTCCTTAAAAATAATCAATATAGTAGCTGATTATTTAACTATACCTTTTAATTAATTATATTAAGATAATAATTATTATCGCGTAAAGTTTAAGTATAGTAATAAGATATAAATATTAATACAAGTATAAATATAATAAAATAAAATAAAAAATATAAATAAAATAAAAGTATCCAAGTGTAAAATATCAATCAAATTCGAATTTTGAATTGTTTATTAGAATATTATGCTCTAGGCCTTTTGCATTATTAAAATTTGTCAAATTTATATAACCTAATATCTAATCAATCACTTTGACGAGAAAATCATGCAAATACCCCTTGAAATTCATTAAAACTTTGTGAGGAATGCGCATTGCTAGTACCGCTTTCTATATCACCTTCTTCAATTCTCCACGCTGTGTTACTCCTGCTAAAAAAGTCGGAGTAGCCTAGCCAACGTGGCGGAGCTTTTCTTTTCGTGTAGCTAACGAAAGCATTGAGGGCAGTGTGGCATCGAGCAAGCCTCTCCACGCGCGACAATTCGAGATTCACCGGGGACGATCTACAGCCTGGGTAAGCGAAGCAAAAATCTGTGAGACTTCTGAGACACCTCAACGCTGTGGGGCTTCTGAGCCACCTAAAAGCTATGGGGCTTGTGACTTGTGCGCAAGGAAATTCAATAACTATTCATGGGTTTAGATAAATATTAAATTTTGCGTTGTAATACTCTTGGTCCACGATAACAGGTGAACTTCAATAAGGAAACTTCATAAATTTTTATAAATTTAGAAAAATGCAAAATTTTTAAATTGTCATACTCTTGCCCTACGCTAACACGCAATTTTCAAAAATTTTGGTTTATTCCGCTGTTAATGCACCTTAACCTCACAGAAAACTGTTGCGACTTGAAAAGAGAACCTTATTTGTCAATATAAGTTCGTTATTGAATATATAAAAGTCATTATAGCCGCATGTGTTCCAGAAAACTTAATAAATATTTATAACTTTAGATAAATGCGAAATTTTGTGTTGTCATACTCTTGCTCCACGCTAACACGCAATTTTCATAAATTTTCGTTTATTCCACTATTTTTGCACCTTAAGCTCATAGAGAACTGTTGCGACTTGAAAAGAGAACCTTAATTGTCAATATAATTACGTTATTGAATATATAATAGTCATTATAGCCGCATAGCTCAAGAAAACTTAATAAATATTTATAACTTTAGATAAATGCGAAATTTTGTGTTGTCATACTCTTGCTCCACGCTAACACGCAATTTTCATAAATTTTCGTTTATTCCACTATTTTTGCACCTTAAGCTCATAGAGAACTGTTGCGACTTGAAAAGAGAACCTTAATTGTCAATATAATTACGTTATTGAATATATAATAGTCATTATAGCCGCATAGCTCAAGAAAATTTAATCACTATTTATAAGTTTAGGTAAATGCAAAATTTTGAATTGTCATACTCTTACTAATACGCGATTTTCGAAAATTTTGGTTTTACATTACTAATAATGCACTTCATGCTCATGGAAATCAACAAGTGTGCAGGAAACTTAATATCTATTCATAAGTTTAGATCATTGCGACGTTTTCATTTATCATACTCTTGCCCCACGCCAAAACGCGATTTTCTTCAATTTTTGTTTATCCCACTATTAATGCACCTCAAGCTCATAGAAAACCATTGCGATTTGAAAAGAGAACCTTATTTGTCAATATAAGTACGTTCTTGAACATATAAAACTCAGTATAGCCGCATGTGTTCCAGAAAACTTAATAAATATTTATAAGTTTAGATAAATGCGAAATTTTTCTTTGGTATAGTCTTGGTCCACGCTAACATGCGAACTTAGATTATGGTTTTTTCGTTTGAATTTTTATCATGGCAAAATGCTCAGCTTGGAATTAATGGTTTTAGTGTATAGAGCTTAGGGTTTATTGTTCATAGTTTAAATTTTTGTTATTACCAAATGCTCAACTTCGGATAGTGGGGTTCGCAGTTTTGTAGTTTAAAATTTCATTATTGCAATATACTTAGCGCAGGGTACTGGAATATTCTGGTAAAATTCTAAGCTTTGGCTACGTGGGTTTCAGATTTAGGAATTTAAAATCAAATCAAAACTATAAATAATTGTATTTCTATATAACATTTGTAATATGCGCATAAGTATTTTATATTTAAATTTACATGTTAAAGCTTACCCAGCAATTCTCTCTTTTTTTACTTTATAATTTTAAAATATTTTTCAGAGAGTTTGAAGAAGATCTTCTTTACGATGATGTTTTGACTGCTGAAAGGTAATCGGATTAGTATATAATTGACAGTAGAAGAAATTAAATAATTTTGTTTGAAAAGAAATTTTAATAATTTTGTACATAATACTGTATAAAGTACTGTTCAACTTATGTACAGCACGAAAATGCTGTAATTTAATACTTTAAGTATTATAATATAACATTCATATTATTGTATTTTTATACATTATTTTATACATTATTATTGTATATCTAAAATTTATGTATAATAATTTATTTTAAAATATTGAAATTGTTAAAGTAAAACAGATTTATCTTTATATGCCTTAAAAATATATTGGTTAAAAAAGTTTAATAAGAATTATAATTTCTCCATATGCATAAATCGTAAAGGTAACGACTTTTATGGTTGTATACAATATATAAAAAATAAAATAAGTGTTTTTCTGAAATATAATTTTGTTTTATAAAGTAGTATGAAAAATTAGAAATATGCAAATAATATCTAATTTATCAACTTTAATTACATTTTTCTCCAAAACTATAAGTTGTAGCGTAATTTTTGCGGTGGATTTAGATTTGACATGTGAAAATCTACAAAATTGAAGTTCGGTCGCTGATGTGTGTACTCGTTCTGCTTTTTACACAGCCTCCGTACGCCATGCAGCATGCACCAGATTTTCATTCTACGCTGTTTGAAAGAGCGTCGGTGAAATTTTTTTAAACTGTAAAAAATAATTAATATTACTTTTTACTGTAAAGACCAATTTAAGTGAATAGAAAAAAATTTTGATTACTCACTATTCGGTGCAGCAGGCTTGTAGTACTACCAGACTATGCAGGTATTTGGTGGCCGTGGACCGTTTCAAACGCTTTACTATAACTGGTTTCTTTTCAAGTCATTGAACAGCTTCAAAAAATTCTGTTGGGCCCAACTGCAACAAGGGTTTCTGCATGATATGCTCATTGGCGTGCAGTATTGTCATAGCTCTCAAAATGTGTACGCTACTGTCGACTTATTGGCTATTATTATGCAGTCCTCTGGGTTCTCCGATGTGCTCCCGTGCGGAAGATTGAACGCAGAGCCAGCCATAGAGGTTGTCGATGAGCCGCCGCTTTGCTACTGCTGCTGCTGCTCTTCTGTGGCCCCCCATACCGCTCGACATTTGCAGATCTCGAGATGATAGTGTTAAATGCGCGGTTGCGGCCGATTTCTCTAAATTGGCTACTAGCGCGTTGCACGTCGATATATCCGACGGCGACGACGACGGCTGGATTATTATTTTGTTCAGCCATTCATACTGGATCTCGAAAAGTGTCGCAGAAGACGGCAACGACGACGACGACGACGATGGCTGAATTATTATATCGTCCAGCCATTCATACTGGTCATTGGAAAGCGCCGCAGAGTAGTCACCTTTTCCGCACTGTGCAATTAACTGATCAATCGCAAAGTTGGCGTTAAACTCCATTTTTTTAGTATTTAAATTTAATTTACGAATAAATTAACACTATAGATTTTTTTCACAGACTACTTGCACTGCTCGTCAAACTTTTATCAAAAATTCACTTTATCGTTGGCACTATACACATGTCTATTTATTACCGAATTTACAAAGTTTTTCTTAAGAAAAAAAATATGATTACTTCCGTAAAGTTCTAAAGATGCGAGCGGTGCGGTGCTTACGATGTAAAATTCGATACTGATAAGTCCAGTGAAAACTTTTCGGGGTCTGGGCTAGAGGCGGAAAAAGTGATAACGGAGAAAAAGCATCTATGTATCTTGTCATATTCGTTTTTGGGGGTTGATATAGCGTAGAAAAAGTATCTTAAGACCAAAAACATCTGTTATCTATCTACATGTAAAACATTGGTATTTACTAGTAGTAGTAGAGCGGGTGTTATGCATGAAGGCGGGACAATAGGTGCTCGCATTGTGCATTCTCAACGGATGTTTCGAAAACTTAGCCCCCCTCGTATCTCTGCAGGCTAAAGATAAATATATTACCTATGTACGCTTTTATCAGTGGGGCGGCTTTAACATGCTGGACCTCGTATTACACGAGACGTGCGTGTAAGTACTAGGCGGGTGCTATGCAGATGCGTAATCGGTATAACCATCGAGAGCTTCAAGACATAGCCTAGCCTAGCTGCGAGCTCAGAACTTACGAGAACTCCGTTGTGCGAAGTAGAATATATACAGATCATTCCGAATAAAGTGGTGTGTTCATTCAGCATGATGTAGAACATCAGTGAAGACAAGTTTCGCGCAGTTATTTTTCATTTAAAATCGTTTTTACTTGATACGGTTTAAAGTTTTTAATTAAAAAAACCTTTGTATATTGTACACGTAAAAAATAAATAAAATAAACAAATGAAACTTTCCAATAAAAAAATAGCTATCCTACATTTTAAATCATTTATAAGTATATAGTACTCGCCATTGGGGCGAAACGAAAACATCTCGTCGTCGCCGTCTTTCGAGAGAGGGGGAAACGAATTGAGCAACACTGATGCACCCGTAGCCGAGAGAGACACGCACTTATCGCAGGTAGGCGGTGGTGGCGGCGGCGAGGGTGCGTATATATGGATCAGCATGTATGTCCATCTATATGTGCGCGTTGTTTTGTAAAACCTGCGTGTAATCAAAATGACTGTGAAATCTTGAAATGCAATGAGTGTTTGAGAAGTATTTTTGGGAATACATGCTTTAGAAATCATAAAACGCCCGGGACGTACAAAGCAAAGAATAAAGAACTTTGTAGTCTCGTAAAAATTGGTCAAATTTGCCAGAAACACATTCACGTGTATCGTGGTAAGCATGAGTGCGGTATCCATTACTGCAAAGTATGTCGAGCGAGACACTCGCTGAATGCACTATGCTTTATGCAGCCTGTGTGTAATTTTGAGAAAAAGGAAAACGACGGTAAAAATAAAAAATATCTATACTTTTTTTACGATCTAGAAACGCGCCAAGATGTACCGTACAAAAATCATCCGGATACGCGTCTGCACATACCAAACTTGTGTGTAGTTCAGCAAGTGTATACCGACTGTATCGATAATGAAAATGATTTGAGCCTACGCTGCAATACTTGCGGTATACGTGAATTTTTGTTTCGGCAAAACGTTATAAAACAGTTCGTGAAAAGTCTATTTGCAAGGAGCGTAAACATTTTTTTATTATATTAAAGAGCTTACGTTTTCCGGCTCTGCCGATCTGAGGTGAACCTGGGTTTCCCAAAAGCTTAACCTTAATATGTAATTTGGGCTTAATACTTTTGGGCCTTATATTTTTGGGCCTTAAATTTTTTGTGTATTGAAAATTTGGGTCTTATATTTTTTGGCTCTTAAATTTTTGTGTTTTAAAATTTTGGGCCTTAAATATTTGTCTTAAAATTTTTTAAATTTTAGTCATAAAAAATTTGGGTCTTCAATTATTTTTTTGGGTCTTAAATTTTTTGTCTTAAAATTTTGGGCTTAAAATTTTTTAAATTTTAGTCATAAAAAATTTGGGCCTTATAAGTTTGGGCATTAAAATTTGTCGACTTCACAATTTTTGGGTCTTACAACTTTTGGGATTTGTTACTTGAACATCTTTTCGGAATCGTTATAAATAGCGTTTCGTTGTAGATCTGTTTATAGGACTCATCAGTAAGGCTTATTTTTAAACACAGATCCTACCTTATACGCTATGAATATTTATATTTATTATTCACAGCGCATTTTGTACTTGCTGCCGGTTTTATACATGTATTACTTCACAGCGCATTTTGTACTTGCTGCCGGTTTTATACATTTATTACTTCACAGCGCATTTTTTTGTTTTTTTTTTAAATAGCATTCTGTGAAAGGCTAATTTTTAAATTACTTCTTGATGTAACTCTTGATAATGCTACGTATAATTGACCGTGACTGAATACTGGAGCTGGTAGGTATACACCAACATTTTCAAAAGTTTGACCTTGAGATTTATTTATCGTCATTGCATATCCTAATCTAAGTGGGAATTGACGTCTTTTCATATCAAAAGGAATATCTTCTTTAGATGAAGTTGAGTCAATGCGAGGTATTAATATAATATTCCCTGTTTTATAACCGCTAATAATTTCCGCACAAATACAATATTGCATCAACTTTCTCACAATTAATCGAGTTCCATTACATAATCCATCATTTAAATTAATATTCCGTAAAAGTATTACTACAGCACCCTCTTTCAATAGCAATTAGTGAGGTGGTAGACCATTTGGAGTTAGTGAATTAAGAAACTCTATTGGTAAAGTTTCTGATAAATCTGAACCATTATCGTCATAACAGGAATCAATACTCAAATATTCTTTCACACCTCTATCTAATTTATTTATGATTTCATGGTTTACATTTAAAACGTCTATGTTTCTTGGTGCTAAAATTACTTTTCTACAAATATCTTTATTTTTAAAATCAATTTTGCTACCAAAAATTTTCGTAGTAATATCTTTTGTGCATAATAAATCTTCTGGGACTTTCGTTAATTCATTAATACTTTCGAATTTGCTACTAACTTTACTTTCTCCAATATCTAAAAGCCATTTCTTGAAATCATCTTCATTATTATTAACTCTCATATTGTCCTTCAATGACATATGATAAAATTTCGTCCACATTATACTTTTTTTACACAATTTTCAATAATTTTAGTTCAATTACCATGTTTGATAACCGGTAAAGTTTGTCTAAAGTCATCTGAAACAGTAATTACTTTACCTCCAAAAGCAGTTTCATTTTTACAGAGATCTTTAAATAATCTATCGACTGCTTCAAATGCATGTTTCGATGTCATTGTTATTTCGTCCCAAATTATTAATTTAAGGTTTTTTAGCTTTTTCCCATATTCGGAATTTGTTGAAATATTACAAGTTGTTTCATTAGTTATATTGAGAGGTAATTTAAAACTCACATGTGATGTGCTTCCATTTATCAACAAATTTGCTGCTATTCCTGTCCAAGCTACTGGTAATACTGGTATATTTTGTTGATTTAAATAAGTAATTATTGTATTTAATATATAACTTTTTCCACTTCCTCCAGGCCCGTCAATAAAAAAACATTTACTTTCATTATTATTATCGTTACTTAAATTATGCATCACCTTATTGAAAATACAACGTTGCTTGGTTGATAAAGAGTTTATGTCATATTGATTTTTATCAACGTCATTATTAATTACAAAATGATCTTCATTACTATTATCTATATTTATGTTTTCATGTATATCGGGTAAAATGATTTCTAGTGGTAGCGGCTATTTCTGTTTACGTATCTATGTAGTCCAAAGTATTGTAGGTACATACACAATAAACAGATAATATAGCTTATTCAAAGCAAAAATAAAGCAATGAGTCGTACATTCTACATGAATATAAGTTATTGTGTATGAGTGCGCGAGCGCGTGTGTGTATACACATATATATTCTCTCTCATTTCGATATTCTGCACGTACACACATAATGACTTAGATTCGCGTACAATGTATGAATCTTAAACTTATTTTTGCTTTTAAAGGAATCTGATACCCATTAAAAAACCGCTGCCAAGTGCCTGGTACTTTGCTTCCTTCTAATTTGTTTTTCGTCATTGATATTTTACTATATTTTTTATGTTTTATTGCTTTGCCCTTTTATGATATTTTTCTTTTAGTTGATTTTATTCAACTTTAGAGTATATTACTAGAAGCCCCACTTCATGCTGTGATTCCGTAGTTTGCAATGTTATAATAAAATGCATAGTATATAATCTTACAAAATACAATTTTGGCTGAAGTTCTGAAATAATATTTACTTTTGTAAATAACAGTTTATGATGAGCAGTTATTTGCTATATATAACAAATAACTATATAAACCAGTTACCAGGGCAATCAAAAATCTCAATTTAGATTATTATTTTTTTCTCGCTAACCAATAAGTAGAAACAATTAAAATTTTAACAGTATATTGCTCACTTCATAGTGTATTACTGTGATTTTTTTTTTCAGTTTAATTGAATAGATAGTTTATAATATATTAGCAATCAAACTTTTTTTGAAAAAGTATAAAATGCTTAATAACTTCGCAATCAATGAGAATTTTGCAGAGAAAAAGTATACAGGTTTGAACAATCAAAAAAACTATAAGTTTATGAAATTTCAAGTTAATTGTAAGCTTTTTACTCCTGTAATCGTTGGACACAGAAAACACGATTTTTTAGTTATCGATGTATTACTCGGACAATAGAAGTCCAATAACCTTGAAAATTTCATGGTATATAGATCTCATAATGAGACATTACTATGAATTTTTTTATCAAGTTATGATGAATAGTTATTAAGATATAAGGCATTAAAAAAATACCTTTTTCTTTATAACTTTTGAACAGATTGACCGATTCAAACAAAAAGACTGGTGAAGATAGGTAATTTGATACTCTTTCAGATGCACTAACCCAAGCATTACTAGATATAATATCACTCAAAAAAACGCAAAAAAGTATTCTTCAAGAATCGAAAAATAGTCAAAAAATGGTCAAAATTTGATCAAAATAAAAAAATAATGCTTTTCTTGACATCGTATACGAAAATCACATATACATATCAAGTTTCGCTCAAATCGATCAAGTAGCGACTAAAAGTTCTAGGTGTATACACACACACACACACACTCACATTACATCCGTACGGACTTTTTACTAATACTAATATTAAATACTTATTACTATTTTATATTTCTTATCTAATAATATTAATCTATATAAAAAACAGTAATATATTGATTGTTTCTAAAATATCTATAAATAAATACGAGTATAAGCTGCAAACTCTAAAATTAAGCCATTATAATATTTAAAAAAATTTTAATAATTAAAAACATAATTTTTAACCGTTTTTACTAATTTAAAATTTGTCTTTATTAAAATATAAATATATAACAGACTCAGTAAAACCGAGTGACGTTAGGAGCGAGGTTTCAATAGCTAGTATCATACTAAAAGTAATACTCAACGGTAAAAACATAATTTTGATTCAATGCGGCCGCACCAAGTTTATTGATAGTCTGAATTATTTTCACATGCGGTTAAGCGCATTACCAAAAACATTTGGTCCACTACAGTGTGTGAATAAAGGGTATTTTCCATACCCGTTTAATAACGCTAAAGAGCAGGATTACGAGGGACCGATCCCCTCACCTCATTATTTCGCGCTGGGTTATATGTCGGCGACAGAGAGAGAGGTTTTTTTCATGGTACAATGAGATCGCTCCTAATTATTTATTCAATTTTCAGAAAGAACTTGTAGATTATTGTCGCGTTAATGTACAGGTTTTGAGACTCGCGTGCGTCGTTTTTAGAAAAATATTTTTAAACGTCGGTAAAATATGTCCTTTCGTCGAGGCAACAACCATAGCGAGTGCGTGTTCTCTCGTTTACAGAAAAAAATTTTTAACCTCGCACACAATAGGCATTATTCCTCCAACAGGGTATCGTCGGGGCGATATGCATTCTTAAAAATCTATAGTGGCTGCTCCAGTGCGAGCTCGAATTCGGCCGAGCAATCAGTCACGCTGGTAGAGCGCGAGAGTTTAGGTTACCCGAAGGATTTCTCGTAGACGGGTATTTACAGCCGCTGCAGGAGGGTGAAAAGGGCATAGTGTTCAAGTACGAGGGTCGTTACACACACAATTGTCCGAAATGTTTCGATAAAAATCGCGATAAACCTCTGTCTTACGGGCGATCTTTCGACGAGTCTTACGAAAATACCATCGCAAAACTGTAAAAAATCCGGAAACACGCTTACGAAGTTCGCATCATACGGGAGTGTTAGTTTGACGATATAAAAGTGAAAAATCCTGAAATTGCACGATACGTGAAAAATCATCCGCTAATGAGCCAAATGACGTTAAGTCCTCGGGATGCTTTTTTCGGTGGACGCGTTGTAAATATTATTCCTTTTTACAAAGTCAAAGAGAACGAAAAAATTAAATACACAGAAACATCGATTGAAAAATCACACAAGAAAAATCTACGAAAATTGATTAAGAAAACGTAAAGCAGCGAGGATTCAGCGTTGAAAAGCAGAAAATGCACAATCGTTCAGAGCGGCGGTTTTCTCTTACCCTTCTTACTAGAGCCACTCGTAAGTACTGTTTTTTACAAAATATTTAACAAGTCTTAAGCGGATTCGGAATTTTTTGTCCACAAGATGGAGCACGCTCGAAAGATGGTTATAGTTCCCGAATCGACGCTCGACCGGATACAGAGTTTTGCCCAGCCTGCGCCACAAGAACCAGTGATATTCCAGCCTCTGTCGTCGGATAATTCTCCCAGCAACGAAAATACCGTACAGACATTCGGTGATAATTTATCGCGATTTAATTCGGAGATGCACGCGATACTGTTACGTCTCCGTAATTATAAATGTATGAAACGTATACATTCATGCAACGGATGTCAAAGCCATATTTTCACAATTATTTTTTCTCTCTACTTCCTCGGTCCTCTCTTTTTCTCATTTCATATACAAATATGCTTGCCACGACTTTGAGAGGGTTCGACAGCTACAAGCCAGCAGAGAATCTTTCCCAGGGTCAAGACAAGTAATCTCTGTGGTGCATACTCTAAACTCTACGGATCCGATAAGCATATCGAGACCGAGGGCTGAGAGCAATCAAACTGCACGTGTGCGAACTGATAGAAAGACGGTCCCGGAAAAGCGTCTCGAGTCGGCGACAGAGCTTCCATAAAAAATAAACTTAGCCGATGTCTAGGGGCCTTCTGCTCCCTGTCTGTCACCACCCGCTTGTTTGAGCCGCTCGAGAGTGTAAACACGCCGAAGATGCGATCTATGCGTGGAGCCAAGATAAACGTTAGCTGTGCGTGGCTATTGGACCACCTTCGTTCTGGGAAAATTCCATTGCTACAGTACAATATTTACTTTTTCCATTATTAAAATTATTTTTATTATTCAAATATTATTATCAAAATAAATCACTTTTCCCTCTTTAATTCACTAAATTAAATTATATTTTTACTTTCAAAATACTGTAGCAATGCAAGGTACGCTCGGCCCAAAGCGCATAGAGATATCATTTAAGAATAAATACATTATTATTTAACATTTAACAAATATCTATTGTATATCTAAGAACTTAGGATTAACTAACGAACACGCAATGTAAAAATGTAATAACTTTATACTTAGTTCTATTAATCAAACTTTGCGTATGCATTAGTAATAGTAGTTCGTGTAAAATATTATGAGCCATCGAAATAATTACTAATTTCAAACATTTGTTCTATAAGTTTAAGCGCAAATGGAAGATAAATCGAAAATATAAAAAGGAAAATAACATTACTTTATAAATAATTATTTTTAGCATAGATTAAATAAGTGATAGGTATTTTACAAAACTATAGGAAATACATATATTAATATTATACTTTCTAGATAAGCTTGAATAACAAATATAAATAAATAATAGTACGATAACTCAATTTAGTATTGAAATATTTCCACTATATAAAAGTATGTTTAGCATAGGAAAGAACATTATCACATTATATTTATATCCGTTTTTATACAAGTGCAAATAGTTATAAGTAAATGATACACATGTTACAAACAAATAAATGTCAATTTAAAGTTTAAACTATAGTGTTAAAACAGTTATGTAATAATGAACGATCTTCTCTCACTCTCTAACGATATACTCTCTCTCTAAACGAACTCCTCCCTCTCTACCCCTACTCCGGAAAAGAAGAGGAAAGGATCCACCACCGAAAATCGATAGGAAAGGAGAAGAGTAGGGGCTTGGAAGGAGGCCCTGGAAAGCTATCGCTCTCCCTTTGGCTGCCGGTCAGAGCGCAGAGCCAATTAAGGGTACGCTTTTCCGATTAGGCTAATGACAGTGAGGCCCGATTTTCTCCTCCTACGCATGAGAATCTAGAGGGTTAGGTCAGGGAGAGGACCGGAGTACACGAGCCTCCAAAGCTTCTTCTCAACATTCAGTCTCAGTCGAGGTGCAGCCTAAAGCATCTCAACTGCAGCATCACCCAATTCAGCAAGCTCAGCAGACAGTCCGATTTCAGCAGCCAGGAGGAACAGCAACCATCATCTCAACTACCCAGCCCAGAAGACTACGCCATCCGCCAACTCCGTAGAATTCGAATAGAGAGAGAGAGAGAGAGAGAGAGAGAGAGAGAGAGAGAGAGAGATAGATAGATAGATATAATATTTATTTGTAAATATTTACAAAAAGTTTACATATAATTTACATTTTTTACATTTTTTAATGTCACACGTTGTCAGTTTCTTAAAATTACATATCACGTCGTTACTTAACTAAAATTAATTGCACATATGTGAAGTCAGGTGTATAAAGTATTGCGCTTTGTTGTCAGTTATAAAATTTGTTTTTTCTAAATCGTACTTATTATACCTATCAGTCGCTTGAATAAAATTATATACATACATTAACAATCGTTTCCATTCATACTAATAAATACATGCATACTTTTTTAAAATTGTTTTGTCAAATTAATAATTAAATACATTCACACTTAATTAACACTGAAAATATTTAATAAATAAATAAATAAAATAATAAATAAATGCGTCGAATACATAAATAAACAAGATAAATAATTAAATTAAATAAATAAATAAATAAATTTAAATAAATAAATAAATAAATTTAAATAAATAAATAAATAAATTTAAATAAATAAATAAGTTAAATAAATAAATAAATAAATTTTAATAAATAAATAAATTAAATAAATAAGTTTTAATAAATAAATAAATTAAATAAATAAATAATTTAAATAAATAAAAAGCCTAAATA
The DNA here is from genome assembly GCA_949152435.1 of Gastracanthus pulcherrimus. Lineage (NCBI taxonomy): Eukaryota > Metazoa > Arthropoda > Insecta > Hymenoptera > Pteromalidae > Gastracanthus > Gastracanthus pulcherrimus. The sequence goes on along the minus strand of OX424576.1, from coordinate 122,608,575 downwards.
TATAATCGACTCATTCTTATCTCTAAACCTACTCCTCACCATGTAATTGTTTAAGGTGCCTGCTAAACGCCGTTTTAAATTTACAAAAAGATGGCAGGCACCTCACACTGCTCGGGAGCGAATTCCAGAGGTGCGCACCTTGAACTCTGAAAGAAAAAAGGCCCTTATCGGTGCGCGACCCCGGAACCGAGAGCTCTTTCATACCACCCCTACTTGAAGTCCTGGCCTGGTTTTTTTCAAAGAGGGCAGTAAGATACGGTGGCTGCCGCATGACAACCGCTTTGTAAAGCAGCAGCCCCATAAAATACTCCCTCCTCACCTTCAATTCTAACCAGTCCAGTTTTTTCCTGTAGGCGGTGATATGCTCATCCCGCCTAACACCACATATGTATCTCACACATGCATTCTGCAGACGTTGTAGTCGTGTCTGGAGCTCCCCTGACACATCAAGAAGAACCACTGAGCAATAATCTAAGTGAGGTAGTACCAGTGCACATGCCAGCTGCTTCCTCAGTATCTCTGTGGTGCTTGAACGGAAAAGTTTTAAGCTATACAGAGCCCTATTTACCTTTCTACTGACCGCATTCAGTTGCGGCTTCCATGTCAACCCTCCGTCCATCACCACGCCGAGGTTGGTGACTGTATCGACAAAGGGAACGTGTACGCCGGTCTGTATCTCAATGCCTTGCAAGTCGAGGCTCTGAACCTGTTTGATGTTGTGATCAGATCAGAGAGAGAGAGAAAGAGTGAGAGTGAGGGATAGATAGTCCAGTCAACTCTTCCTAAAATAAAAGTAAGTCAATTTATAAATTTAGCTATCTTATTTTCTTGTAGTCCTTTACTTCTTCTTTCCTATATCAATATATAAATATTTTTAGCAATTTTCCTCCGCGCGCACCAAGTTCCGATAGCAGTACTTGTGCGTGTACCCATCCTCTCTCTCTCCTGTAATTATTTACCTAGTTTTGTTAAGCGGTACAGGAAATAGTTTTCCTATCCTATCATTTCACATTCAATTCCCCTACAAGATTAACAATTAGCATCCCGCGCTATTACACGAAACTGTAGGCGAAAAACAAATAATTAAATAAAAAGACGTTTCTGCCTCACGGAGACGTCACAATACTCAATTCGAAAAAGTTTACCAATGAACGTGAAAAGTGCGAGTATTATTTACAAGTTTTACGACGCTATTTATTCTTTAAAGAGAGTGAACGAGGCGAGGACAGAGAAACTGATCGCAGCGTCGACGAGATCGAGGCTACAAAGACGCCACTCTCGGAAGAAGACATTCACGAGAGCGTACCCAAGGTATACGTTAAAAAAGGCCTTTTTCTGCTCAAACACTGGCGTACGGGCGAGCCCGGCTATCTTAAATAGGATAATACAGGCAGTGGCATTGACGATGCTAAGGTTATTCCTCAGTCAAAAATCGCTGGTCTATTGAACGATGTTTTAAAAAAGAGAAAACGGCAAGACGAGAACGATTGGAAACACAGACGTCTTAAAAATTGTCAAGAGATTAACGCCGTCCTTAAATACGGCGAAACGTACGATTACGAAATTAGTATTTACACCTCCTCAAACGAGAAGCGCAGTAAAAAGAAGGTGGCTTAAAATGTCTAAATACGAAAATCAATATTACGACGTTGCATACGGGGCTGGTTACGCGGGTGCTCGAAATTTAATACGTGTCAACGTACGTGGTAAATCGGTCGTGCATAATAAGAAAAAGAAAGAGCGTATCTACGAGTGGTCGAGCAATCAAGATTCTTACACGCTTCATAGGCCTATACGTAAAAAATTTCCGAGACTACACTACAATGTATCTAACGTGGACGACGTTTGGGAGGCTGATTTGTGCCAGTTGTCGTTGATGTGCTCAGCAAGTTTGCGTTTTTAGAGCCGCTACGCGATAAAACTGGTCAAGGTGTGGCTACGGCATTTGAAAAGATTCTCAAAAGAGCCAACGGGCGTGACCCGTCAGTTTGCAAACAGACAAGGGAAAAGAATTTGTGGGAGGTGCCCTGCAGAGAGTTCTCAAGAAAAACGACATTTTGTTTCGAGCCGCTCGAAATCCTGACATCAAAGCAGCCGTGGTCGAACGGCTCAACCGTACGTTCAAGGAGCGCATGTGACGATATTTTACGCACCCCAACACTCATCGATACATCAATGTGGTTCAAAAAATTGTTTACGCGTACAATAACACCTTGCACGGATCTATAAATATGAAACCTGCGGGCGCATCTACAGAGGCGCACTCTTTCGAGAGACGAGAAACAAACATCATTGAAACACGCTAAATACAAGGTCGGCGACTATGTGCGCATCAGTCGGTCTAAAGGGACCTTTACGAAAGGGTTCGGAAAATTTTAATGAAGAGATTTTCAAAGTGAAACGCGTTTCTCAAAGGCAAAACATTTATACGTACGAACTGCAAGATCTCGATGATGAAACTATCGACGGATTTTTTTATAACGAAGAGCTTGCCCGCGTAGGATCCGCGCGCCTGCTAGCAGAACAGTAATTCAAAATCGAGTGCGTCATCAAAACGAAAGATCGCGGGTCTAAAAAACAATTCTTCGTAAAGTGAATCGGCTATCCTGATATTAACTATTGGATAAGCGTGTCCGACGTTCAAACGGCGTAAAACATGGAGAACGTGGAGTCTTTTTATTTGGTACCCCCAAGTAATAGTACTAGTATTGTCTACTATCCCGATAACGCGACTACATGCTTTACCACGCACATGTGCCGCGAAATAAGACTAACGGATGATTCACACGTGGGGCTAGCCGTGATTCACGTGCCGTGTACGATTATGCATATTCAAGAATCCGAAGGTTCTTACACGTTTAAATTAGGCAGCGAGACACACAAAGTTTCCGGAAACGATGAATTTTACAATTTTCCGTACGGTATAAACGACAGTGTCGACCTTGCGGCGGAAATAAATGAAGTGCGCGATGCACCTGAACATCAAATACTCACGCCCACAGAGTTTCAGAAAGGCTACTATACCTTGAAACGAACTTGTGCATGCAAAGAGCTTCATTACACAAAATTTACCGAAATAATTCGTCGCATTTTTGGCCTCGAAGATTTTACACAGAGACAGACAGGAACTTTTGTTACATTAAACTCAGACATAAATGTTAACGTGAGTAACAGACCAGCTTGTCTAGCCAGGGCTATACCAGATCAACTGTACGTTTACACCGATATATGCGCACCCTACACGGTCGGTGATACACAAACAGCTCTTTTGCGCATAGTAGCTTTCGAAAGTTCAAAGTATAAATTTGGCACCAACATGGTAAAACAGTTTACTCCGATACACTATATACCTTTACTGTATCATTCTTTTCAAAATATCATTATTCATATAAGAGACCAAATTGGTCATAAAATACCATTTCAGTACGAAACGCTGACGGTTACGCTTCATTTTAAGTGTAGCCAATAAACCATGCAGCAATGAGTCATTATCTACAGTTTCTTAGGTTCGATTTTTCTACAAATCGCCCTTTACCTCGCTAGGGGTGCAAAGGCTGTGGGAAAAAAGGTCGTTCGCACTGGTTTCAACGTATTGGACGACGTCACGAATAACGGCTCTAATTTCAAAGAATCCTTTGACACGCGTTTCAATTAGTGTGGTAAGAATTTGAAGAGAAAAGCAGAAAATAAAATATCCGAAATGATGAAAGGCAGTGGATATAAGGCGCGCGCGTCCAAGCGTAAACGACAGTCGAGAAAGAGTCGTGTAAATGTACGCAACGTACTCCGCAAGAAGAAAGCTGTTGGAAAAAATGCAATAGTAAAAAAAAACCGTCCAGTCGCCGGAGGACCAGAAAATCTGTCACAAGTGTCACAGACATTTTCGGACTGAAATAAGTCTGAAAAACGGAGTTTCTACACGCTTGCAGTGGAGAGGGTATGAAGAGCGAGCTGGATCTCTTCACTCTACCACTTACACAGACACCTATCGAAAGCAGCTCTTTACTTCACTATAAACCTGTATAAACGGAACATTACATTGCTCTCGTGCACACCATGCTACATTTGACCGTGCAAATTTTACCATCGGAATCGGAGCTGGAAAATGCAAAGGTTGCACCCGTAAATAATTTTTTACATTCTTTGTTCGATCAGATTGGCATATTTTTCAATCAAAAATTAGTTTGTCCGCCAAACAACGCCTATCCTTATAGAGCCTATATAGAAGCACTGTTAAATTACGCTTCTCTGGCAATGCATTCACATCTGACTTCTGGATTGCGGTACTCCGATTCACCAGGATGTATGGACGCGTCACCGGTCATACCCCGCACCACTGCCGGCGCCAACGCTGGTCCACTCAATCGACAACATTACTCTCTAGGAGGCAAATCATTCGACGTTTCGGCTCACCTCCATGCGGACATCTTGAACCAATCGAAATTTTTACTCAAGGGCGTTTAAATGAGACTAAGGCTGGTAGCAAAGATGCCTTTTGTCTCATGGATTTTTCCGACGATGGAAAATTTTCCGTGTGCATCAAGGAAACGACACTTATCGTTCGACGCGCCAAAATAAGTCCCGGCGTTCTTCTAGCGCATGCCAATGCTCTGGCAAAAACCACGGCCAAGTACCCAATTACCAGAGTCGAGGTAAAGTCGTTTACCATGCATATAGGTGTTCTCGGAGATACACTCGACAACATCGTTCTCGGTTAAATATCCAAGAGGATCTTTCAACATTTTTCCATAAATTTTCTCTCGTTATACGTGGATGGTGTACAAATACCTAGCAAACCCTTGCCATAACGCTTTACGGGAACTAACCAACTGTACATTGAATCTTTTCATACGCTTTTTTCCGGTACAGGCATACACTATCTCAATGAGGGCCTCGACATTGGGCGCAACAGATATCCAATGGGCTATTGTCTATTTGCATTCCATCTGACACCCGATTTATCGGCCCACTTTTCATCTCACTGAAGCCTCGTGAGGTCGGGTACACTGTGCATCGAAGTACGATTCGAACAAGCTCTTACGGAGACGGTCAATTGTATCGTTTACGCTGAATTAGACAATATTTTGGAAATCGATTCAAACAGACAAATTATTACGGATTTCAGCGCTTGAGGCGCTAGTAAAAGGGGTCGTGCACTGTAGTGGAGGGGGGATATAAGGTTATATGCTGTGAAACGAACCCTCCACAAACTAGTCGACTTACTACCCTCATATTATCACTATCCAGTTCGTGTAAAATAAACGTTTGCGATTTAGTGTGTGTGTTCATGAAGCCGAGTCGTCATCATCATCATGGATTACATAATAGATATCCAAGGTTTCAAAGATAAAGACAATAATTTTTTACCCAAAGAAGTGTCTTGTTTCTCTACAAAATCATGTCACCGCCCATTGGATAATCAGACCATCTCATCCCTATGAAGAATTGCCAAGCAGCATCAATACCACTAATGATTACATTTCATTACGAATGCATGGTATACAATGGTTCGCCGGCGATATCACCATAAGTAAATTACATCATCATTTTTACAATATCGCGAGAGATGCTACTAAAATATACGTTAGAGGGTCAGAAAAGGTACGATATGTTCAATCGATAATGGCGCACCCCGTCGTAAATATCGAGGAATATGCGACCGAGGGCTTCACCAAATTACAAAAAAAGTTTTCTTGTAAGCATGTGTGCATTTTTGACGGATGCCAGGGTAATGAGTATAAAAAGGGGTATTGCGCTCTGCAGAGGTAACATCTGTTACGACAGTTGTTTTATTCACTACTATCCGAGGAAAAGCAACAAAATATACCGGGAAAAAGAAGTAACTTATTTTATCACGCCTTTCAAGATCTCGTCTGAGGCAGAAGCTCCTGTCGCGCTTAATTTGGCTCTCGCTTTGAGGGGCAAGACGAGATAGACGGCGCCAGCTCGGAATACGACAGTACGGACGAAGAAAAGTCAACATGAATACATGGGAGATAATGAGAGCCCTCCGGGGTCTGAAAGCGAGGACAATCGGTGTATATGCGGCTGATCGAATGCCACGTATCACGATGGCGCCAGCATCCATAGTCTGCAATGCCGACGATCATACAAAATCTGGAACACATTGGGTAGCTATACATATTGACAAAAATAGAATCGGCACATACTTTGACAGTTATGGGATTCCACCAGTTTCAAAACACCATTTTGAACGTCTTCGTAAAAACTGTAAAATCTTTCGATGGAATTCCAAAACACTTCAGAGCCTTGATTCAATGTGCCGTGGCCAATATTCTATAATGTTTCTGCATCACATGTGTCGTGGTATGAAATTCGAAAAATGTTGTCTTTTCTTCTCACAAGACACCAGAAAAAATGATGCACTAGCCATAAAGTTTCATAAAAAAATTTGTAATAAGTTTAAGTATAAAAAATGTAAAAGAGCCCTTACACTCGCGAACGAGCGCTCTTTAGGTTCAGGCCTCTGTCATCAATCTTGTGCCTCTAGGTTAAAATGCGCTTAATACAGTAAATATATGTTTGTCTTTTGTATTTGTAACTGTAAATGCATGAATACATACATCAATATAAGTTTAATAAATTATTTACGTATCTTTCATTCTACATATCCTGCTTCCCACTCCAATCATTATTTTTTCAATTAATTTTTCTTAAATTAACGTACGTCAAATACTATGCTTTTTTTTTCTTCTTTGAAAGTCCGTTAACGGTTTTATTATTATAAATTTGTATAGCCCATTGGTCGTTTCAAAATTGTACAACATAGCCACGCTTTTATTGACAGAATAACGGCTGTGAAAAATGAGTAGCACCTGGCTTCTTTTACCATATCCTCCCCACTCTTATGATTCACATTGTTGGCGGTGGAGAGGAAACCACTATAGCCCGTCATGCGGCGACGATGGCATTTGTTGTCCAGTGATAGTATGCAGGGCAAAGCGACCACATCGTTTCTCGTGGCTGTACTTAACAAACAGTTTTGTCCGCGTATACGATTGTGCTCGAGTAGTGAAAATTCTCAGTTTGTCTTTTAAATAAATAACCATAGCTACTTGTCAAGTGCGTGAAATACGGGAAGTGACGAGCGAATTGTCGAATCTTTTGCTGTCAACGACGTATGCACTCAACAAAACTAACGCGAAGCGATTCTGCGTAGGATTAGAGCACAGCACTGGCTACTGCCATTCCGTTATCAAGCTAATCAACGGTAGTGCTTTGTACAAAAATGTTACGCTTGGTGAAGCTAATTGGGATATATTGAATGACCAATTTGACACGATAACGTCTCTCTCGGGTGGCCTTTAGACTACTTCCACTATTAATGCACCTTAAGCTCATGCGAACCAATGCGACTTAAAAAGAGAATCTTATTTGTCAATAAAAATACGTTCTTGAACATATAAAAGTCATTATAATCACATGAGCTCAATAAAACTTAATAAGTATTCATAAGTTTAGATAAATGCGAAAATTTTGAGTTGTAATACTCTTGCTCCACGCTAACACGCAATTTTCATAAATTTTGGTTTATTCCACTGTTAATGCACCTCAAGCCCATAGAGAACCTTGCGACTTCAAAAGAATACCTTATTTGTCAATACAAATACGTTCTTGAATCCATAAGAGTCGTTATAGTCGTTATAGCGTGAGCAAGTAACTTAATCACTATTTATAAGTTTAGGTAAATACGAAATTTTCAGTTGTCATACTCTTGCCCCACGACAACACGGATTTTCAAAAATTTTGACTTATTCCTCTATTAATGCACCTCAAGCTCATAGAAAACCATTGCGTCTTGAAAAGAGAACCTTACTTGTCAATATAAATAGGTTCTTGAACCCATAATAGTCATTAAAGTCGCGTGTGAGCAAGGAAACTCAATATGTATTCGTAAGTTTAGATCATTCTGACATTTTCAATTGTCATACTCTTGCCTCACGCCAAAACACGTTTTTCTTAAATTTGTGTTTATTCCACTACTAATGCACCTCAAGGTCATAGAAAATCATTGTCACTTAAAAAGAAAACCTTACTCGTCAATATAAATACGTTTTTGAATCATAAAAGTGATTCTAGACGCATATGCTCAAGAAAACTTAATAAATATGGTTATGGGAAGAGTATATTATAATATACTATTATAATATTTTCCACCAAAAACATGGGGTCATCGAGCGAAGCGTGCAGGAAGCGCAGACCCCCTAATAACTTAACAAAATTTGGCCTATATATTTGACTATGCACATGGTATTCAACGTTCGTGGAGTGTTTGAATATTTGTGTGTTTTTTAAGACTGCTGTTTAAATGATGAATAAAACAAAAAGTATAAAAGTATACTTTTGTATATTCCCATTGAATTTCTGAGTTTATGTACGGTGTCGCTGTCATAATTGAAGATATTCTATTTACAAATACTTACATATGTTTAGAATAATTGTTTAAATAATTTCTCTAATATAATTTGAAAATATCTTATTTTTAATATTTTAATTAACACAACAATTAAACAATTAAATATAGTACAATTCTGCTTTATATTTTAACTGAGTTTTAGTATCGAATTTCGACATGATCTTCCTACGTTTTAAAGTTGATTTTATAAATCCATCTCTAACTTTTTCATCACACACCTGCATGGATGCTTCTGAAACTTATTTGACACCCCATTCCACAGCTTGAGTGTGGCATGGAAACTTAAAAATTTAATCTGACGGTAGATGATTCCTTACATAATTATAAAGTTGTTCTGCTGACAATTGTTTTGGTAGTTGTGGTTCTGTTATACTATTATCCCACTTTATTAAAAACTCATAGCTAGTTGCATTGAAATTAATAGTTGGTTTATTGAATTTTCTTACAACATCCTGAAATCCCTTCACAGTACTTTCCTATCTAATTTATATAATCCTGTCATAAGCCTCTTTCCTAATTGATTTACGATTACCAGCAAACATTGCCAATAGCATATTTTCTGGATGAGCAAAATAAACATTATTTTGAATAGTGTTATCAAATACACTTTTTAAACATGGTGGCAGGTATCGAGATTTCGGAAGCATATATACTAGATGATTCGGACCATCAATACAATATTTGTTTTTTTAATCCCAAACCAACTAAATATAGTTTTGGTCAGAACTTAATTTTCTTTCGACTGTTAGAAGTATTTTTCCTTCAATCTTTTAAAAATTTATTACTGCTTTTGTCTCGCATGTTCGGAGAGGCTGATACAACTCTCCACAGAAGGTATCAGGAGCTTTAGCGATGCCGAAATATTTCTCTATAATATGTCTTAGAGGTAGTTCGTTTAGATGCAGTAAGCAAACGAACCAATGAAGAGGCTTTTCTGTACGATTTTCAAGCAAGGTTATGATACCGTTGTGACATCTCGTGTTTACGACTGTTCCATCACATCCCACATCAAATAATTTTTCTATAGGAGCATGTATTTCACTTAATTTATCGCAAATTGCTTTGCAGATTGTATTCGCATGACCAGAAGTAGGTGAAGCATGACTGATATACTTAGAACCTCCCTTTATTAAAGTTATATGTTTCTGAGTTAAAATTCTTCGGTGATAAGCTTTAGATTCATCACTTTTTTTCTTCACTAATGTCTTATCTCGCTTGCCGTCGAAATACAACCCCCAAACGTTAGTGTCATTGAATAAATCATTTTCCAATTCTTTTATGCACTTTTTTCTTTCTCTTCTAACCTTAATTCGATCTATAACAAGGTTCTCATTAGGAACACTAATTTTAAAATGTTGTTTGAAGTCAAATGAAGTTGCTGATATTACCTCAGAAGCTGCACGATCAGATAACCTATTCCTATTTATTACGTGCGAAACATTCGGGAGTTTGATTCTCGACTGTAAAGTTGTTTGCTTTACATCTGCTGAAAAATTGTTTTCATTATTTTCTATGCAAACATCATTGCTTTCAGATTCAAGTTGTTCCTTGTTTTCAGGTAGTGTACTTCTGTCACCATGAACGAGACTCTTGCAATCTCTCTTTCTGGGTGTTTGAGGTTCCACATCTACTTCAGAAAGATTACGAATTTTAATATTAATGATTGATTGCAGTCTATTCGATCGTTGATTAATCAGAAAATCACGCTTATCTTCTGGCACTTGATTCTCTTTAGGACAAGAACAGTTACAAAAATCATTACATTTACAACGCGCTAAATCAAGAAGTATACTTGTAGAAAATTTTAAATTCTCAATATCGTCTATTAGATTTTTTTTAATTAGTATATGATTTTTTACATTTCTTAAGAATCTTAAAATTTTCATAGTGATTATGTATTAAAAATTCAATTCTTGCATTTGATACAATAGGTATAATTGTTTTTTCTCCAAATCAAATTTAACATAATTAACATTTCTTATATTAGTGATTTTTTAGAACAATCAAAGTTAATTATAGAAAGTGCTTCTCAAGTACTCAATGTTCTGTAATACCTCTGTGACAGTTGGAAACTTAGTTTCAGAGAGCTTTCTTGCAAAAATAACTGAACATTCACCTACATTAGAGGTACAATTGTACGAATCACTCATTCTCAAAAAAAGGGGTAATGTTTAAACATTCTTTAAATATTTATTTAAAAATGGTTTCATACAAAATTCAAGGAATTCACAAACGATAAAAATTTATTAGATTCATTACTAAGATTGAATACAAAGTAAAATAATCCACTGGTTTGAGTTCAACTGATTCTACGCATATCTCAGACAGAGAGTCGATAGGGGAGACCGGGGAGAAACGGTATACTTAACGATTAAAATGGATTCATTGCTATTAATTTTTTGAAAAGGGTAATCCAAAAGGTTCAGGAATCTTTATTAGTGTATAAAGTAATATGGAAATCGTATACTGACATAAAAAATATTTTTATGATTACCATGGTGACGGAGTGGAATGATATTCATATTACTGTAATTAGCAAACTTGCGATGAGACTGAGTTATTAACGCGTATTTTCTTGTATATTGTTACAAATAATTTCAAAATACATCTAAAATAAAAATATATTTGTTTCAAATACTCTAATAATTTTAGTTTACAGGATTGTATGCGTATTCCATAAGAAATCGATATTTTTTTCAAATACGTTCATTGATATGCTGTCATAAAATGTCTGTTTACATAAATAAATAAATAAATATATAAATAAATAATTAAATACATAAATTTTATTTTGCTATTTATTAATTATACGTATTATATGTATAAAATAACGTTGTTAAAACGTTTAAACAAAATTTTACAATTTGGCCTACTGATCGAACTCGCGGACATTTCGCATCTTTTTAATACGCTGATAAACACGTTTTTGTAAGTTATTCATTTAAATGTTCAAAATTATTTTTATGCAACCTTTCTAAAACGTTTTAAAACGTTACGTGCAATCAGGGTTTACGCGTAATAACAATAATGTGTCAGTTAAATGTTATTGAAATTAACACTTTTCGAAAATGTATATGTATGTGCAAGATACATGTAAACATTCTAATAACAATTAAAATAATAATTTAATTCAATAATAATGGTATTATGGTTAGAATCTATTTTATGTCATTTATCAGTTTTGATCGAAATATATGAATTTCATTATATATAAAACTTAAATAGGTTATACATTCAACATTAAACAAAGAAATGCTTAAGTTTTAAGAAATAAACCGAATAAGCAAACTTTATAATGGTGTCAATGTAAGAAGTATATTTTGCTTGAAAAATATAATGTTGTTATATGTAAAAAGACTGTAAAAATTACTTTCATAATGATTAACTTTATAATATATATATTTTTTTTAAATAATTAGTTTGCTTCAAGTATACATTACTATCATATATTAATAGTTTTTACTATGTTTAGTTTTTATACAATATATAATCTCAACTTTGTTATTTTATTAAAGGGATAGCTGAATTCTTTGATATTTTTAATGAATACAAGTAAATAATTGTTGTACTTACGTATTATTTTATTCTTCATAGAACTATGCGTTGTATTAAATAAAATTCAAATTTATTTTGTCATGTCTAAATAAGAAGCACTTAAATCTAATTAAGAAACACTTTTGTATATTATTTCAATTTTCATTTACGTAATATTGAATAGATGTTAATAAACCATAATAAACCATATTGACATGAATAAAATTATCATGGTTACCATGGCGACGGAATGGAATGATTTTAATATTACTGTAAGTAAAAAAGTTGCAATGATGTAGACATAATTATAAACGCGTATTTTGTTGTATAATAATTTGTTAAAAATAATTTAAAAATATATTAAAAATTAAAATTTATTTATTTCGGTTAATCAAAAATTTTAATCGAAAAAATTGTATGTGTTGCATAAAAAATTGTTGTTTTTTAATAAGTTAATTTTAATTAGATTAACTTTGGAGCATTAATGGAAATAAATGATTTTTATTTCGCTCTCATTATTTACACCTTGGGAGAGTGCGGCTATCTTGTACACGTTAATTATTTAATTTAAGATTGCATTTTTTAGCTGGAGTCGATGATGTATATTGAATATAGTTGTAGAGTAGACTAGGGTAAAATGAGACACTAAAGTGAAATGTACTCCAGAAATCACGAGAAACCATTATTTCGAGAAACTGAAATTACATCTGTTTACTAACCTCAAAATATAACTTTAAAAGTGCCCAGAAGTGGCTTTTCTTGAGCCTAGAATACAAACTATACGCTTAGGTGGAGCCGATATCCTACTCTAATATTTTCGAGGTCAATAAATCCAAATCCGTGGGTAATTTAATTCCATCAGGTTACCATTTCGTCCCTAACTTCAAAACATAACCTGAAAAATTCCTAGTTGGGGCTTTTTTCAGCCCAGAATACAAACTAAACGCTTAGGTGCTCTGGTTAAAAAGTTATGACAGTATTTTACAGTCTCGGATAAGACCGGACACGAAATAAAATCGTCAAATTCTGTCCAAAATCAGGTGGATTTTATCGCTATTTCCGCCCGGTTTTATCTGAATTTATCCAAAAATTTAATTCCGATTCTGTCCAGTTTTATCCAAAATCATCTACATGTATACTTTTTTGCATAGAATCATCTAAATGTATACCTGTTCGTAAAGAATTCTCCTAAATGAAATATGAATGTCTTTTCAATTCTATTAGTTTCTATTCGTAATCATCCAAATGTATACTTTTTGTACAGAATCGTTCGAAATTAATCATGAATGTCTTTTTAATTCTGACCGTTTCTATCCAAAATCATCCGTATATATTTTTTGTACAGAATCAGCAATAATTAAATATTAAAGTCTTTCCGATTTTATGCGTTTGTATGGGAAGTAAAAAAATGTGTTGTACCCGTAGTCATCACACACATTTAAATAAATGTTAAAAAGATTTGTAATGAATAAAAAGTTTTTATTCAAAGTCTTACGAAATTCTTATTTGATTTTATTCTTAAGATATCTAATATTATATACATGTATTTTATTTATTTTTTTAAACATTACTAATATTTATATTATTATATATTTATTATTCTGCAATCAATTTAATTTTATGATTGCAATTATTTATTAGATGTATCTGAAAGATAAAAACAATTTTAAAATGTTGATGTGACTGGGAGTCGAACCAAGAAGACCTTTTCGTGAAACTCCAACGCTCAAACCGCTCCGCTACAGATGAACTTTGGAATCAATGTAAAATCTGTCTTATACTCTACAATTAAGTGGGTGTCTAAGTCAATTTAGGAATACAAATTTCCCGCCTTAAATGTTACCGACCTAACGATGAATAATTTGATATAACTCGATATATATATATACCTCATTATCCAAAACGAAGAGATTATTATCATCCGTAATACAATTATCTACCACGGTGCAAAGTTTCAAACAAACACTTCAAAACCTGTACGAATGGCATAGGAACGAACTTTATATTAGTCCAGACTCGAGCCTTTCAAATTTCGTTCCAATGCCAGTCGTAGAGGTTTTGAAGTTTTGGTTTGAAACTTCGCACTGTGGTAGATAATAAGGTATTAAGTTATATCAAATTATTCATTGTTCGGTCGGTAACATTTAAGGCGGGAAATTTTAATTATTAAATGGACTTTGACACCCCCTAATTAATAGCGATGAAAATATTTTAATTATATCTATTGAAATTTCGTAAAAATAAACATGTATTATGATAGCTTAATAATATATTTTCATAATTTTTTTTTTTAAATATAGTTATACATTTTAAATAAAATATTTTTACTCCATGAGGATCTTGAAAATAGGGTGCCGGGAAAACAGAGTTCTACCTGTGCCATATTTCTCATTGTACATCTCCCGTATTTCCCCCGAACGTAATATAAGATTTAAGACAAAACCGGACAGAATCGGATAAATTCAGATTTTCTAATTAGTTTACCGATTCTCGACGAATTTGGGACGTTCTGGAGAGAATCGGACATAATTTGTTAGAACCAAATAGAATCAGAAAGTAAGAAACACTTTATTTATTTTCAATATCTATACGTATTCGTTATAGTAAGTATCATTTGACGGTTAAGAATCTTTGGTTTTTAATTTAAAATTTCGGACGAAACCGGAAAGAACCGGACCAAAAAGATTCACTCAGTTTTACCGATTCCGTCGAATTTAGCAAGTATTGGACATAATCAACAGTATTTGGTAGAACCGGATAAAATCGAAAAGTACACAAAACTTGATTTATTCTCAATTTCTATAAGTCTTTGTCATATTAAGTATTATTTGACGATTAAAAAGCCCTGAATTTTAATGTAAAATCTTGGACGAAATCGAACAAAGTTGGATTCACTCAGTTTTACCGATTTTGTATGAATCCGTACAAAATTTTATAAGATAGGATAAAGTTGGACGGTTTTGCAAAACGACTCAAGCGATTTCGGATATTTTTGGATGTAATCTTACAGTACCGGAAAGTAAAACTATCCAGTTCATCCAAACTTTTTAACCAGAGTGAAGCAGACATAGGATTTTTACTATTTTCACACTAAACACACAACGGTAACATATTCTCTTTAAATTGAAGAATACGTAAAAAATATAAAAATACAGCTGACATTTAGCGCCTATTACCTGTGTCTGTAACAAGGGAACCTCAACGTGGTGACGGTGGGAGATTCAAATTCAGTGTGCCAAAATCCATGAGACATGATACAGTGAAATGGACGTCGGATTCGGTTTCAGCAACCCTGAAAATATCATTTATACGACGTCTGCTCCACATAAGCAGGTTAGGGACGAAATGGTGACTTAACGGAATTAACCGGACTTTGGATTCGTATTTAACGATCTTGAAAATATAACACTACGATGTCTGCTTGACCTAAGTGTTTAATTTGTATTTTGGGCTCAAGAAAAGCCCCTCCTAAGCATTTTTAGGATTATGTTTTGAGATTAGGGACGAATTGGTGACCTGATGGAAACAAATGGACCTCTGATTCGGATTTATTGACCTCGAAAATATATGAGTACGATGTCTACTCGACTTAAGCGTTCAGTTTATATTTCGCCATATGAAATGCCCATTTTAGGCATTTTTGAGGTTATGTTCTGCGTTTTATGAAAAACTCCGATGTGTTGAGTCAATTTTGAGATCGGACTCGGATTTAGCGGGTCAAAATACATAGGGATAAATGGGTCTAGTCACCAGATCAAGGTATTTTATTTTTTTTGTGGCTGTGTTATAATTACATATGATCAATTTCAACGGCTTGGTGCAACCTTGAAACCTTCACCAATCTTGATGAAATTTATAGAGATTAATATTGACATCTAATACTAACTTTTAGGACGGATGGTTACGTAATTTTTTCCCTCCAAAAAAATTTCGTTACACCCTAATATATATTTAGAATATCGGTTGATTCTTATTATATACAAATGATATTAGTAGTGTTCGTTTACATGTATGCTCATGAGTGTGTGCAAAGACGATGTTTAATGACGCCGTTGCGTTCCAAAGCAGAGAAGAATATTTAAGTTGATTGTTATTCAATGAGCGATGAGACAGTAAAAATTGCTGTAGGAATCTTGGAAAATTCGCTTCAAAAACTTGAGAGAAAAAAATATATATTTCAGAAAATTTGCATCTAGTGACTACTCGTGTTCGTAATACACTGCTATTAATTCATCTTTATTGTTATTGCTATTACTATGATATGATTTTTGTTTACATAGAGTGATTGATCAAGTTATTTTTGAAATATTTACTTATTTGTTAATTTTTTATATACTTTTATTTTTATTTTTTTTTTTGCTTAATTAAAGATTTTAAATTGTTCTATGAGTTCAGAGTTCTTAGATAACTAACATGATTTTAAGCAGAAGAGAAAGAGTGAGGAGGAGGTTTTTGTTATAATGTGTTAGGAATGTTCAATTTCGCATCTTATTTATTTCGTTGTATTTGTTGATGTGATCCTGATCCAGTGATAAAGTTGACTTCTAAATGCGTTTCGTGTTTGCTTTACAAACGATTGAACTGAAGTTTTTAAATAGATTTAATCTCATGCTTCAAAAAAATTTTTTTTTGTTGTAAATATGTCTTATTATTATACACACGAATGCGAAGAGAATAAAGGTAAATATTACGATGTTATTGGAAAATATATTGCATGTTTTCTAGTATTCCTACAATGACGAAATTAATTCATCTTTTATGTATCAATAATAAACTTTTGTTAACGAATTGTAATAAAAACAGTAAATCTAAAATGTACTATAGTTGACAAGATGCCCAAAGTTTACACCGGTGACTACATTTGATTCCGAGAGATCATTCGCATGGCACGTCATGGAAACAATGTTTTTTTTTTGTAATTCCAACATGTACATTGCGCATCTATGAGTTTGTGTGTCATAGCACTGGTGATTTGACTTATGATTGTAAACACTATATTGAAGAAATAAGCCACTATAAACTTATGTCTAAAGATGTACTTATCGATATAGTAAAGAAAATATTACTATCAAGAGTAATTTGAATTATTGATGTAAAAGGTAAAAATTAGTTTATGCATTCGTTTGTTGCGCAAAATTACGTTGGGGTGACTTAAAGTTGACAAAAACTTAAAATTAACACTATAAAAAGAGGAAACAGGAATTTGTTTATATGTGTATATATGAATATCAATGTTATTATGATGCACTGGGACGCACCTTCGCAATGTCACTAGTTAACTTGTTGATATTAAGGGGTTCAATGTCTCTAAGCTAAGCCTGTTATGTCGGTGGTAGCTCGAGCATGTGCTCTGTTTGCACATATTGTTGAGGCATCAGATTGGGATCCACATTATGATTTTGGTTAGAGGGTTGACTATTGGATGTTCCTGCAACACGTTTAAAACAAATTAGTAAAAGGGACTCCCCGAGGATTAAAAATTTCCAAATCACAAACACAGTTATGGTTAGCCTATTAGCGAATATAATGTTGTATGTGTGCTATACTTGAAGGAGTCAAAATCATTGTTAATGTCGCGATATATAGCTTGATTTTGGCTTTCTGTATAATTTCCTGTAAATTAGTGCCAGTTTTCAGAGAATCTTCATGGATTCCATGCAGATTTCTCGCTATTTGAGAAATTTCAGAGTTTATTACCTCATGAATTAGATTTGACATATTTTGTGTGTGTATAAAATTTGATAATATAGAACTTAGGTTTAAGTTCTTTTTGATAAAAGCTATCTCAGAAGAGTAAAGGCGATATTCACGTGAAACCGTGACTCTCGCATTGTTTGTGTGTGCAATGCACCCTGGGTTCAGCCTAAGAATACTTGCGTTGCTTATTTATGTGGTGATATGTGCCACCCTGGAGCATTGTATGAAAAGAGTTTCAGTATCAGCAGTCGAGAAGGCCCATGAGTTTGTCTCATGTAACCTGACCCGACGAATGTCTTGTAACTGAATAATTTTTATGTTGCAACCAGCATTTTCTTTGATTTCACGAACCGGATCGCTGTTTTTACACTTAGTTAATTGGTCAAGAGGGATGTCGGTATCGTTAGTTTCACTAATAGCGAAGTAACTATATTGTGGCCAAATGTATACGATCGTTTGATTTAGGTTGCAAAGATTTTGTCTGACTGGTAATGCAGACGCTTTGAATAATCTGAATGTCTGTAAATCAATGAGTGGAATAGCAATGTGATATATGAGTTGATTATTTCTGAAAAATGTTGTTATGTCAGAGGTTTTAGGAATTTTTAAAGGTGATAGTTCTTCGTTACTAGGGAAAATGGCGCTGGCTATAGTTTCCACTACTATATTGGTAGATATAGTTGCAGGTACAAATCGCAGGTACATCGCTCCTTGCAAAGCAAATGTGACTACATCCGTTACAATCTCAGTGTCTAATTTGAATTGAATTATGCCTTCATTTAAAAATTGTATCGCGTTAAGGAAAGAAGATACAGCAAACACTAAAATCCTTTAATTTATGAAAAATAAAATATATTTTTGCAACAAAACGTGTATAATATAGAAAAAGGTGACATTTTAGACTGGTTTTGTCGCCTTTTAAGTGGACACGACAAATATAGATTTCACTTGCACTCTAAGGGAATAGGGGTAGATGAATATTATGAGTGTGGTGATGACAGTCATGATATTGGACACCTGATCTTTCACTGTAGACTACACTCTTTATACAGAACGGAGCTTCTTAACTAATTAGGAAGTCGTAGAATCTTCATTGATGAAGAAATTTGTGATATTATTAATATTTATATCGGTAATGTAGGCTTCGCTATAGCTGATTTTTATATAGCTAATAACGTAGACATTTAAACCAAATGACAAAAAAAATCTTTCTTAAAAAAAATAATTTTTTTAAAGCTAACGGGGAAAAATTTATGAACTAAGCTAACATCTTTTTCATGCGCTTTTCCTCATTCGTTTATCTTAAGTCTGTTTACTGTTGCTCACAAACTCCACAAACTCAGTTATTTAGATTATATTCATCTACTACATCATCTATATCTATCTTTCTTCAGCTATCTCCAGGCTTGACTTCATCCAGAAAGAAGAGAAGAAAATTCCATCGTCAATGGCTTCGCTGGAGAAGACGAGCGAGGGCTGCTTTTCGGCTCAAGATAGTTACACTCAGTAGATTATATAATTCCATATCAGTTATTACCCGTCAATACTCAACTTCACACCTAGTCTTTCTATTTGTCATCAAGAGATGCCAGGTTGGTAGTAGGGACGTAATAGCTTCTGCTATATACCCATTGGAGAAAAGAAAAAAAAAGATTGGTTTCGTTCAAATTCACCACCCTTTGAAGTGGCCATTTTGAGAAAACCTGTAAAAACAGACATATGTTTGATTATCACTGTGCGCAAGCGGTTACGATTAGTATACATTTAATGAACATTTTATGTTAAAATTAAAATATTTAAAGAGGAATATTTTCAATTAATATTTTTGAACTATTCTTAGGTTCTATTCTATATGAACAATTTATTGTTTGGGATATAAGCAGTATTTTAATATTAACTTATATTTATAAAAATGCTATTTTAGGTATTAATAAAAAGAAACTCTGTTTATTTTTTTATTTGTTTTTATTATGTCCTTACCCGTATACCCTTTCGGGTTTTTACAGGATACCTCCACCACCTCTGCGCGGAGGTATTTGATCCTAACACCCCACCTTAATTCCCCACACTGATCCCGCATTCGCCCAAGTTACCGATATTGCAGATTTCTACCTATGCCGATAACCTGTAACGAAGGAAAACCCGTAGGAAAAACCTCCGCCAGGACCAGTGCGCAGTCTGAGTTCTTTATCCGACAGGACACAGAGAGAAAAAATCCTCGATCTGCTCCGACCGGGAATCGAACCCGGGCCGCTCAGACTAGCGTATCTCCGCTAGCTAAAAACTCTCTTTAAATTTGTTCAAAATATCAAGATATGGGAAATAGAAAGTACAAAAATTTTCAGCATGATTCACGAAGAACTATTGCGAAGGCTTATAAAGTAAGTTATGAAAATTAAGTTTTGAGAAAAATGAGTTTAAACATAAATGTCAATAAAAATAGCATGATCAATCATTTATCTATTTACCTGCAACTTATGGATGTTAATGTTCACCACTGTCATATTGTCATAAATAAAAAGAGTGTGTATTTAACCTGTAAAATCTTATTTCATTAATTTGGGTACCCAGTAGGCTACACGCAGAAGCTGAAAATACAAAGTTGAGTAACAGCATGCTGAGCTTATATTCGTTAAAAGAGTCAATTCATTTACTAATACATTTGAATTGCTTACCTGCGTCAAATTTATGACTTTTATTTATTGAATTAACAATTTTGACATTAAGTATGTCATACACTCATATAGCCTGAAGAGATTTATGCCACTAAAGTAAAATTTATAAAAAAGTATACTTGCAAAGTGTAAACAATGTAATCATGTACAACAATTAAAGACATACCTTTCAGAATTGTGTAATCAATCAAACAATTGGTAACGTGCCTTCACATTCGACATTTCTCTAAAAAAAGGCATTGTTTACTCATAGTCCGTCGATTGTATATGCTGGTTTTGCTGAAAACGAAAAGAAGACACAAAGAAATCAACTCTTTCTAACAGTCAAATTACTTATAAAACTATAATACTTCCCTGATTTAATAAATTTGTAATACGATAATACACTTCTGGATCCACTGTTTATACTCTCAAGATAAAATATTTTCCTAATATAAGTAAACATGCAATTATCGCTCTGTCGGTAAAATAGATATCGTCATATACAAGACATGATATACTAGCTATACTGATATTTGAAATGGAATACGCGCGAAACTTTAAAACTGTAGTACTAGTAAAATAGTAATTTAAGATCTTAACTTTTTTATTTTTGTTTATATAATGGTTCTTAAAATTTTATTTTTAAGTACAAGACACCTACAAATAAAAAATACATCTCAACATTTATTTATAATTTATAGGTATAATATAAAAAAAAAGCTCATAGAAAGCCACTGCAACTTGAACAGTGAAGCTTATTTATCAATAGAAGTACGTCCTTGAACCCATAAAAGTCACTAAGCCGCGTGTGCGCCAGGAAACTTAATAATTATTCATAAGTTTGGATAAAGGCGAAATGTTGAGTTGTCTTACTTTCGCCACACGCTAACATCGCGATTTTCAAAAATTTTGTTTATCTCATTATTAATGCACCTCAAGCAAATAGAAAAGCACATGTACGCAAGAAAACTTAATAGCTATTCATAAGTTTATATAAATGCGTCATTTTGAGTTGTCATACTTTTGCCCCACGCTAACACGCGATTTTCAAAAATATTGGTTTATTCCGCTATTAATCCACTTCAATCTCATAGAGAATATAAAGAATACGTTCTTGAACATATAAAGTCTTTATAGACACATCTGCTCAAGAAAGCGTAATAAATATTTATAAGTTTAGATAAATGCTACATTTTAAATTGTCATACTCTTACCTCACACGAACACGCGATTTTCAAAAATTTTGGTTTATTTCACTATTAATGTACCTTCTAACAGTCTCAAGAGATAGTAAAAAGCTACCTTTCTGGAAATATTCAGCATATTTTTTTCTGGAAAAAATAAAAGTATAAAGATTTGAAAATTTTACAAAATATTCTTATCCATATTTCTAATCACCTAAAATTTTTTCAAAAATATTCCATGTTATATTTTCCGGATATCACCTTTAAGCAAAACACGACGTTTTCGTTTATAACGGAAAAATAAAAATAGCTTATTTAAAATTTCGGATAGGAAAAGAAAGTCAATGTTTACTCTTTCAAATGCAACAAAAATGAATTGATGATATTATTTGAAACATACGAAAAAAATCCATAATCCTAATACTGAAAAATCGAAAAACCGCTAAAAACCAGAAAAAAACGTTGAATAACAATACAAACTTTTTTACAGACATCTTCCTTTAAAAGAAACAAAATAATTCAGCCCTGAAACATTAATTTTGATCGCGATTGTTCAGAGTAATCTTCATACACATTCGTCCACATACCCACACACACACACACGCACAGACACATACACACACACATACGCCCGCACGCACGCACTCACGATCGCATTCACGCACGCACGCACGCACGCACGCACGTGCGCACACACATATATCCATACAGACTTTCTCTAAAAATAGTCATGATTTGAGACATTAGGAGTCAAAATAGACTATTTTGTTTCTAACATATTTTTAGCAACACTTTTCTTTGTATCATCAGGAAGCTTCCTCTATGCGGAAGCAAAATTGGTCTGATAAGAATTATTACCTATCGTTCTGTAATTTTATTAAACATTATCTTTTATCAAACCATCAATGATAAAAGAGCACTCTCTTTTTGAGTTATTATTTAGTAAGAGATATAGCAAATTAAAATTAATTTATTAGAACAATGAATTTCATATTGGACTAATTAATTTAGTTTGAGGAAGCTAAATGCCAATGAAATGGCAGCGGTTTTTAATTTTGATATCGGTAAGTCCCCCTAAATCTTTCGAGGAACAAAATGGAACCTTCTAAATTAAAATCGGATAAAAAATAAAAAAGATTCAGTTCATTTGTCAAATCATTCTCTATTTGGCACGATATCTAATTTTACCATATCGAAATTTTCATACAAAAACTTTTTTGTCACTTAAAGTATCTATCATTTATATTATAACGTTTGTGATATTGTAACATGTAAACAAATTATTGTATAAATTTTTATTTTTAAAATTATTCTCATAAAAGAACCACCTTAAATAAGCTGTTCGAGGTAGATGATAGGAACATTTTAATGTTAACAGACCCTGTCCTATTTATCTTTTCTTTTCACATTTTAAATATAGCACTACATAAAACCTACGAGCATTTTCAGAAATATTGATCAATTCAAATAATCGGACATATCGTACAAAATTAAAAAGCTCTTTACGAATTTTTCTGGGTTAGATTATGATTATTTTCATAAATTCATGCTGACTATCATCCGTACAAACAGAATCTTTTTGGATTTTTCATTTGAGATGAGCCATTCCGGAGTCATTGTGATCACCGTATATGAAACACGTTTTGAGACTTTCTCTGTCAATCTGTTATTTTTAGTCGTTTTGTCATAAAAAAATTAATACAAGTACTTTAAGACATGTAGGGTAAGAGTAGATATTACTGCGAACGCCCCTATTACTGCTGATTTACGAAGTCGATAGAAATACTACTTTTTAGTAAATATTCCTTTATAAATGATTTATTATCTCTTTAACTGTTAAGAGTATGCATGTTTATGGAAGAAAAGACCTATTTACTTTTATTTATTTGTATAAATACAGAAATCGACCGCAGCAATATAAACAGTATATACACCACGACTATCCTTGTATTGCGGGTTCTAACCTGTGAACTGTATACACAGTAATCGGCGCGCAGCAAATATATGTCGAGCCACAGTAATATAAAGTAGCAACAGTGAATGTTTCTAACACATTTATTTAAAAAATACTCGTTCTGGAACCTTTCTTTTTTTATGCATCGATTTTTGAAATGGTTCAATTTGACCTAGAAAAAGAATCACATCACTATTTGTTCGTACGCGCAACATTTTCAACGCTAATCTTAACCTAACCGAAAACTCCGCAGTACAAAACTCCACACTTACCCTACTTCAACATAGGATATTTGTTACGGACAGCTGGAAGTTTTGAAGCCCGTACGTTACTTTTGTGGGGAAAACCGCTTGTCGTAATAAGATCTCGGGGAAACATTTGAAAAGTAGGAAACGCGCTTTCTAGTTCGCTACGTGCCATCCGCAATAAAATTTTGGGGAAACGTCTTGACGATAATGCAGACCGACCTTTCTAGTATACTACGTGTGCGTCGGGATGCGAAAACTATAACAATAGGTGATTACGCGCTGCCGAAACGTCGCATAGGACCGCCCCTCAATTTAGGCTCTCCGTTCGAAAAGCGTGCCAGGAGATCGACAGTGACGACAAAGGGGTTGGGCATACGTGTGAAACGTACAAACACGCAGCTGATTTCCCGAAATGCTTGTCTTTTCTTTTCAAAGGGAAAAACGGTAAATGTTATTACCTCCGGAGATTGTAATAATATAGGTGTGAGAGAATGAATGTCTAAGTGAACATCGCAGCGTATGTAATATCTATTCGTCTAAGTGCGTATTATGCAAAAGCGATATACTACAGCTTGATAATTACGAATATTATATGTAAACATAAACAAATATTGTATGTAGATTTAAATTAATTTTTTATGTAAATTTAATTTAATGTTTTGTTTAAATAGCGCCTAATTTTTCGCGATCAAATTAATATTATAATGAAACATGGTACCCTAGACTAATAGAATAAGTTTTGAATGAATATATCATGTGCGAATTGTATAAAATAAGTACGTTAGGTATAATGCAAGTTTGAGTCCTGTCGCGGCGAATTAAAATAGGAAAGATTAGAAGTGGAGAGTCTGAGCTGACGAAGGAAGAGCCCGCGGCAGAGGAGGTTCGAAATAATCAGATAAATTGTTGATCGAATATTATATTCGAATATTAAATCAAGTTTGCGGGATAAACGCATGATACTGGCATGTCATTGCAAGTCATCATTTTTTAACTAAGATTTTGGATCCTCCGCTTTGCACAAGTCGTCTTTACATGCACCGACGCAAAAGGGCGAATCCGTGGCTGTGAGCCATTCAGCTCGGGAACATTTTTCCTCGAGGCTGTTCAGACCTCGTAGGGGAATTCAGCTCCCAGGTTTTGCAGGTCAATTACGTGCTCGGGGAGGTCGTAAGGCTGATCCGAGACCGGTAGGCAGCCAGGTAAACGGATGCAAGGCGGGGGAGCAAAAGTCCGTCATTCTGGGCCTCGATCATTAAAATGACCGCCGCATCGGTGATGGGAAATAATGAGGGAGGGGATGAAAGGGTCTTGGACTGAGCTAGAGAGCGAGCAGACAATTCACTTCAATAGCAGGACTCGACACGATCGGTTCGTACATTTGCGCGCGCACGTTTTTATTTACTCACCCGTTAGCATTTGTTTAGCTTAAGTTTTTATTTCGTCTGTCGATTATTGCTATGTAAAATAAAATTTATATAAGAATAAAAAGTCAGAAAACTCATTTTACTTCACGTGAAGAATAACAACAACAAAAAACTAACGCTGTGTGATTTACCATTCTATTTCCTACTCACACGCCTTAACCTTAAATATGTTTCTAAGTATAAGAGCTCACAAGGGGAGCATCGTAACTCATATATATTTGTCTGAAGTTTGATTGGGGCAAAATGAAATCTACTTACAGCAAACGTACGGTAGTTTCCGCTAAGAATGCGAGATTTTTCCTTAATAAGGAAATATTTATCACAATAAGGAAATCTGTTTCAATAAGGTACACAACATAATTGAAAATTCACACTTTTAAGTAGATGAAATATACTTGAAGTAAGAAGAATCTACTTGATTCAATTATAATAACTTTTTTTTCAGAAAAACTGATATTCTACTCTGAAATACAATTTTGATTTTTTAAAAAGAAATCTTTGCAACAATGAAAATTTTCAGATCCGAGATATTGATACATTTGGATGGAATTCATGGATTACCAATTTAATGAGACTTTAGGAGGTACTTTCTGGTACATAAAAATGAACCCTAGCACTCGTAGTTTGATCTTACAGGATCTCATTTCCAAGATATAACCTAGTTTTGAAAAGAGCTTTGATTTTAGATTTGTTTTATATAAAAATATTAACTTACTCTATAGTTGTAAATAGTCGAAGATAATTACAAAAAATGCATAAAAATTCAATGATTTTGCATTCTTTTGAATTCAGTAATATGACCACTATTGCACTCAGAAAAATAAGTTCTAACATCAAGTGGAATTTTTCCTAATGTGCGTCAGGATGAAAATCTGCTTCATGTAAAACGATTCCTGTTTCTTGAAAAGATTCCACTTGATTGGAAACGACTCCTCACAAAGCAAAAAATGTTACTTTTTTCGACTCAATAGGATTATTTTTGAATAAAATGAATTGTTTTCAATGACAGACGAATCATTTAGAATCAAGTGGATTTTCATTTTGGTGCATATTTAAGAATTCCGGTTGAACTAAAATTTATTTCTCTGAGTGTGGGTCTGTGATGCATATGAAAAATATTCTTTTGGTTTGAATTGAGAAAAATAAACTTTTTAATTCTCATTTATTTTATTTTTAATTATTTTATTTTATTCTATTGACATCAATTTTTCTCTTGCATTTCAGCTTATATCCCAAGTTTTGCGACATGGATCTTACGACCAAAAAACAATGGAACTGGCTAACTTTTGGGTGTTAGAAAAACAACTAATTCACAAACTTTTCAACGTATTATCGATTAGATATCAAGGACATACCACATCATATACTACTATTTATAATTCTCCAAGAGAGTATCCTGGACTGCACTGGAAACGAGCAATACTAGAACTGAAAGGTAATTATTTAATCTAGTATAATTACTTGTATATACTACAATGCTAAAAGAATTTGAATTTACCCTTTTATTTCGCGATTTTCCTGTCATTAGCGTCCCGAACGGCAATTCATCTCGCCAATTGGGTTATTGAGACATCACATGAATAAGGTAAAATTATTAGGAAAGATGATGAGGAGAGGAGAAATGGGAAATCAAAAACAAAAAATTACTTCTGCAAATTCGGCAAAAATGTTCCAATTGGTGCATAGAATGTTCATAAATTTTTTCAGATTTTTTTTAGACCCTTAGCTTTTAAGGGGGCAGGCCTAGGTCAAACCCAAAAAAAGACTTTTTTACGAGTACAGAAAACTTTTTATGTTTAAAAGAAATCATTCTGAAAATTTGTATGCTATCAAAACACTATTATATCTTAAATTTTACCGTTGTAAAGTCTCAAAATCTTGACCGTACACGTCACAATAAATCACTATTTTTAATACCATGTTTATTAACGGAATTTTGATCCTCATACAATTCGGGGTGACACGATGAACAAAAATTTTTATTTTACGGTTATTCGACTCCTTTTGATACGTATTACAAAAAGAGCGGAACAAACAATTTTTTAATTTTTTTTATAAATTGATTGGATCTCCGAAAAAGAATAATACAAAAAATTTTAACGAAAAAGTGTTCCGCTCTTTTTGAAATACATATAAAAAAGAGTCAAATAGCCGTCGAAAAAAAAAATCGTTCACCATGTCACCTCGAATCGTGTGAGGATCAAACTTCCTTTAATAAATATGATATTGAAAATAGTGATTTATTGTGACGTGTAGGATCAAGATTTTGAGGTTCTACAATGGTAAAATTTAAGATATTATTGTGTTTTGATAGCATAACATTTTTTAGAATGATTGATATTAAACACAAAAAGTTTTCTGGACTCGTAAAAAGAAAGTATTTTTTTGAGTTTAATCCAGGCCTGTCCCCTTAATTGATTCAAGACTGAATATGAGCATGTGGGTGATTTTCACGAAACTGTCCAATTTGATGTCCCCTTCGTTGTATCACACTGCATTTATTTCGCACGCCAAATCTGAAATATTCGAATTTTTATAAATGCATGTTAATGTTTGATTATAATATATTGTATTTTTGGACATGAAAATTATTTTCGATCAGATATACATGCATGTTTGTTACCACGGAGGGGACAGAGACTCTTTTTGAGTGATATTTTAAACTAGCAAATTAAATTTTTACAAACTCTGCCCGCATATAAAATGTTGATATTAATTTGTATTTTAAGTTGCACAATTTTAAAATTACCCTAATTTGATATAATGACAGCTATATTTAATTTATTGCCTACAATTAAACTAAAAGCTTGCAACAGAGGTGAAATTTGAGGTATATTTTGCCTGCATACGCTACTTTGTTGTGCTGAAAATGTTATTTAATAACATGTATCTTTTAGTAAAAGATATAATGATTCCATAATCGTATAATTTGAATTATAAAAAGTATTTTTAATAGCATTTATAAGACAGGTCATCAAAAAGGACAGTTTCGTGAAAATCACCCATGTAGTCATTTTTTACTTTTTAAAATCAAATTTCTATTTCCATTTATTCAACAAAATTAAATCTCTTTAAAAAATAGTAAACAAGATTTTTTTAGCAAATTTTTGTAATTTGTTAATCAAAACCTTAAAATCCTTGAAACAGTATTTTTGAGCACTCGAACCATCACACCAAAAATCCATGATAGTACAGGCCCACAAAAAAAGTTGAGTGTACTTTTGACCAGACCAACTTTTTCTTACGTATTGTTCGATGCTGAATCCGAATCAGCAATCAAAATATCGCCATTGCCAGCATGTTTTTGAGTAAATACCAAAAAACCCTATTTTTATGGGTTTTTCATGGTTTTTCAAAGGTAAAAAAAACGATGAGTGATACCATTATTTCGACTTCAGAATTGAATTCTACGGATCAAAATACATCGAAAACCATGGTTTAAATATTTTTTTCACGAATTCGAAACCCTTTGTACGGCCTTGAGAAAGCTAACGGATCAGAAAAAGTCAAAATTCATTTTAAACTTAATTTAACATGATTAAAATTTAATTCTTCAATTTAGAAAAAGTTCATAGGCATTGCAAATACTATCTCGGGGATTTTCGAGGTCGCTGATCACGAATTTGATGTCAGATTTATAAAATATAGCTCCCAAGAGGCATTAGTGGGTTGCGAGTGGGGTAAATGAATCGATATTTCAAAGAAACGTGTGATAAGCAGAAGCTTTACTCTTATCGATGTGACATTTTAAATTGATTTTCGCTTACGCACATGTTTTTCTTCGAATGACCGATGTAAGGGGTTTCTGACGCCTTCTTGTCCCCTTTTTGGGTTTGCTTCTCTTTTCATCATCCAGCAGTAGTCTGCCATAGTATTTATGCCCTATCGTCCTTGAAATCTGCGTTCAAATTCTTTCCAATCTTGGGGAAACCTTTTACGCTGCTCCTCTCTGAAGTCCCCGTTATTTTCTGGAAATTGATCAACATGTGAATCGAGAAAATGTAGTTTTAAGTTCATTAGGCAGCCAACAATCTGGATTCACAAAGTATCTATGTTATTTGTGTATGTTTGATAGCAGAGATAGAGCAAATTACTACAAAAAGAAAATTTGGCCATCAAGAGAATCGTTTGACCCTGGAAAACAGAATATTATAAAGGAACCACTCGTTGACCCATTCAAAATATTGATACATCCTCTGCATATAAAGCTTGGATTGATAAAACAATTTGTCAAGGCCTTAGACAAGAATGAACAATGCTTTGAATATTTGGGCAAAGTATTTAATCGGAAATCAGATGCTAAATTAAGCGAAGGCATTTTTAATGGTCCTGAAATCCGTACTTTATTTAGAGATGAAAACTTTGACAAGACTATGAATGATGTTGAGAAGGCAGCATGATCAAGTTTTATAGAGGTATCAACGAAATTTTTGAGTAATACAAAAGATGTAAATTACATAAATATTGTGAAAAGAATGGTACGTAATTTCGAAAAGTTAGGCTGCCTAATGAACTGAAAACTTCATTTTCTCCATTCACATGTTGATCAATTTCCAGAAAATAACGGGGACTTCAGTGAGGAGCAAGGTGAAAGGTTTCACCAAGATTTTAAAGAATTTGGACGCAGATTTCAAGGACGATGGGGCATAAACATGTTGACAGATTATTGCTGGATAATGAAAAGACAAGCAAACCCAAAAAGGGGACGAAAACTAAATAATGGTATCACTCATCGTTTTGTTTTACCTTTGAAAAACCATGAAAAACCCATAAAAAATAGGGTTTTTTGGCATTAACTCAAAAACATGCTGGAAACTGCGATATTTTTATTGCAGAATCGGATTCAGCATCGAAAAATACGTAAGAAAAAGTTGGTCTGGTAAAAAATTCACTCAACTTTTCTTTTGTGTGCCTGTGTAGTTTTCGATGTATATTTTAAGATAAAAGAAGTTTGAGAATGGTACTATAATTCAGTTATGAGAAAAAAATAAAAGAAATTGGCTTATTTTATCAGAAACAGATTTACGTGTTATTAAATCCCATAAAAACCTGAAATTGGTAAAATAAGCCAATTTCTTTTATTATTTTCTCATAACTGAATTATAGTACCATTCTAAAAATATACCTCCTCGATTTCAAAGTATAATAAAATAGAATCTTCATTAAAATACGAAAAAAATGAGTTGCGGTTAGCAAAACAGGACCGCTCCGTTCTCAAGATGTAAGCGATCAAACCAATTTTGATCTGGACATTATTCATTTTTTTTACAAAATGATTTTTTTCTCGCAAGCAGAAAAGCAATAAGACTAAAAAAATTAACAGAGTATTCTTCTCCATATTTCTAATTACCTTTAATTTTTTCAAAAATTTTCCATCTTATAATTTCCAAATATCATCGTTTAAACAAAAAACGACATTTGGGGCTTACGGTGGCTCAACTGGTAGTGTCGGATTCCCACGCTGGTGATCCGGGTTCTATACCTAATCTTTGTTGATTGATACAAGCACCTCTGTAAGAATTACATGTATTTAATTTACAAACACACCGCAGACCCACGTCGACGATCAGCACCATATAAAAGCACAAATATGACGTTAAATAAAAAAAGAAACATTTCCGTGTCTAACAGTAAAAAGGAAATAGCTTATTTAAAATATCGTGTCAGAAAAGATAGGTAATTGTATGCTCCTTCAAATGCATTTAAACTGAATCGATAATATTATTTCCAACATACCAAAAAGGAAGATAACAGAATACTAAAACTCCAAAATTGAAAAACCACGATGAAAATAATATCACAGAAAGAAAATTATTTTTCAGCTTCCACATATACACACACGCACATGCGCACGCACGCACGCAGGCGCACATACACACACACACACTGTTTTAGATAGGCTCTTTCCCTTCTTTTGTTATACGTGAAAAATGTCATATTTAGTTTGAACGGTTATATCTCAAAAATATATGATGGCAAATCGTCCACGCGCACACACACACACACGTACAGACGCACACCCACACACACACACACACTCATACACACATACAGATTTTTTTAAGACTAGTGTATTCGGACTCCACGAGGTATAAAACATGTTTGTAAGTTAAAAAAACACAAAATAAAAATTTTTACCATCACAATGCTTTCTCTTTAGAAAGTAATTAGGCGGGCAATCGAACAAAATAGATTTTAAGACGTTACTACTACTAATGCACGATTCACGTTAAAGGGTTACAGTATATATAAGAGTTTTTCTCTAAAATTATTATTAATTTTTAAAAAATAAAACATTAGTTGATGATTTTGCTTAAAAAAACACTAGTTTTACAATAATTTTACGTGTAATGGCTTTTAATAATAAAGTTGTCCAGAATAATTTCAAGTACAAAATGCACACTTTTCTTTCAAATACTTTGAAGAATATTCTCGTACAATTTTAGCCGGATACATTAATTTAGTGTGCGCCAGGATAAAATTAAAGTTTAAAAAACAAATTAGTGAGAATACAGTGTTTTTATTAAAATAGTGGCTTTATTGAATAAACTCACCATAATTTTATTAAACTATTCATTATAAATATATTTTACATATCAATAACTCTTAGAACACATCTGACTAGTATGATACAGTGTTTAACCTCCAAAACTTGAAGCAAAAAATTATTATTCACTTCCTGAAAAATGTAAATTAATTCATAAAAGTAAAAAGATAACGTTAAATGATAAAATAATCTTTTCGTAAAGCGTTTGTATTTCATTGAAAAAAAATTAATACCATCATAAAAATATTTGTAAATGATGAGTTAACAGTTCAACTGACCTTTTAGACAAAATATTATTTTCAATTTTTGGTCGAAAATCACTAGAGAGTCACCTTAAGCGTGCAGCGAGCCCACAACAGGTTCGTGGCTCGCTTGCGGAGGGAGCGCATGCTCACCAACTCGTAGTGGCGTTAGTCGTACGAGATTCACCGCAGTGGCGCTCCCAAAGGTTCTTCCGTGTATGAGTATGTATGTTTGTGTACGTGTGTGTTTGCATACACGCGTGTGTGTGCGTGTATTTCTGTGTGAGTGCGTGTATGTGTACGTGTGTATGCTTGTGTGAATGTGTACTTGTGTTTGCGTGAGAGTAGTGAAAAAGTAAAGAAAAAATAAAAGTAACATATAAAATCGTATTGAACATTCTAAGCAAAAGAAATTAAATATTTGCATAATTTCAAACACGTGAGGAAGTAAGAAAGGAGGTATTAATGATTTCGAAAAAATATGTATCATATAGCTTATATTCTACTTTAGGTTTGCACAATTTTTTAGTTGTTAAAGCGTATACAAATTTTAAACATTAAAAATAGTGATGGAGGATTCAAATTGTCTGATACTCCATCCTCCTTGCATGTATGAAAAAGAGCCGATTGATGCATGCACTATTACAAAAAGAAAAAATAATATTAGGAAATATAAGGTGCTTAAGGGGGGAGACCGGTGAAAATTCAGCCTAGTGATATTTAAAAGATCGGAAAGAAAAAATTTTTTTCTTAGACTCAAATTTGGATCAGAAATGTGATAGCGCATTAAAAAACATTCAAAAAATTGTTTTCCACTAATTTTAAAATTTCGTTTTGGTTTTCGATTTTTAATTTCCGACCTATAGCATGCTCAGCCTAATCCATGCGCTAAGTTGTTTGAAATCATCCAAGGAAGTAGCAAAAAAATTTTCAGCTCCAAAGATCAAAAACTGTAGGAGAAGTAGGAAATGTACTGTGCCGCGAATTCCCCGCGTCGTACCACGCCGCGGAGTTGCGCACGGCCTGCGGGCGGCGCGGCACTGCTTCCCCCCCCCCCCCCGGCTTGCTTATTTATATGTACGCTTGGTTTCGGACTGAATTGTGCATATAGTCTTTTTTCGTATCGCAATTTTACTTATACAATAGAATTTTCCAATACAAATGTTGAAATTTGCAGCGCATTCTAAGAAATGGAATTTCAACTGCGATACTGCGAACTTTATTCTACTTGCTCTGCTTGAGAAGTTTATCTTATAAAGTTTTTTAAGTGCTTTTATTAATAAATTTGGTAAAATAATTAAAACTTTAAAAATCAAGGCAACAATATTTCAGTAACTTACGAGGGTAGTTCAATAAGTCTTTAGAATGACCAACAGATGGCGCGCGAATCGCTCCAAATCATCTGTTTTCAGTCAGCAACACTCCCGACTAGATATATGGTGCAGTCACAGTCCACATCTTCTGAGTTTACGTGTTTTTATAACCAATTGAAAAAAAAAAATTGCTTGTTAAGAAAAATGGAAAAAAAACGAGTTCAGAGCGGTAATTAAACATTTTCATTTAAAGGGTTTAACTCCATATGAGATAAAAAATATATTGGACTCAGTTTATGGCACATCTGCCCCTGCCTTAGCAACGGTTTATAACTGGGTAAATGAACCTAAGCGTGGTCGTACATCAATAAGTGACGAACCACGTTCAGGAAGGCCCGTAGAAGCAACTACTCCCGAAATCATCAATAAAATCCACGATATGGTGTTGAAGGATAGAAGATTAAAAGTGCGTGAGTTAGCTGAGGCCACAAGGATATCTATAGGTGCAGTTGTTTCAATTCTATATGAAAAATTAGGCATGAAAAAGCTATCGGCAAGATGGGTGCCGCGTTTGCTCTCAGCTGAGAATAAACGCAATAGAGTGGTCGCCTCTGAGGCTCTTTTGGCGCGCATAAGTCGGAATCCTGAGGAATTTTTTCGTCGATTTGTGACTGTGGATGAACACTACACTCCTGAGACAAAGAAACAATCCAAACAGTGGATTTCCACAGGCGAACCAGCTCCAAAGAAGGCAAAGACCGTAAAGTCAGCTGGTAAGGTTATGGCTACAGTTTTTTGGGATGCACGTGGAATTATACTTATTGACTACTTGGAAAAGGGTAAAACAATTACTGGTGAGTATTATGCATCATTATTAGAGCAGCTGAAAGAAGAAATAAAAAAAAAACGACCATATTTGGCGAGAAAAAAAATTCTCTTTCATCACGACAACGCCCGAGTTCACACATGCTTCGTTTCAATGGCTAAAATTGAAGAACTAAAATTCGAATTGGTCGAACACCCACCGTATTCACCAGATTTAGCCCCCAGTGACTTTTTCTTATTTCCAAACTTGAAAAAATGGCTCGGTGGACAGAGATTTACGGACAACGAAGACGTCATTGCCTCTGTAAGTGCTTATTTTGAGGAACTTCCGAAAACGCACTTTTTTTGAAGGATTAAAAAAACTTAAAAAGCGATTGACCAAGTGTATAGAGCTCCAAGGAGATTATGTTGAAAAATAAAAAAAAATTTACCCAAAAAAAATTGTTTTTATACTTTATTCTAAAGACTTATTGAACTACCCTCGTACCATACCACTAAAATGGAAAGTCAACAACATCCGCTTCATCAAAAAAAATTTTTTTTCCAAGTAAAGAGCCATATGCGTAAAATTTTAACAAAAAACAGGCTATCTTTGAATATTCTTTAAAACTCTAATTTTTGATGATATTTCAAAACCCAAAATTTTTCGGAATCTTTGTCTTGAATAGAATCTAGATAAAAATTGGCAAACGTAAATAAATCTAAATATAGAAACTGTTCCAGTCTCAATATTCTGCAATTTTTCTAACATCTCAAATGGTTTATGTCATAGTTTGATGTAATTTACTTCCCGTAGTTTACGTCGTGGACAGTTGTACATCATTTTAGTTAAAAGCTGATAACAAGACCTTTAATTTCAGTGGTCGCAGCATTTTTTAAGTTGTTTCGATTAAAAGTTATGTTTGCTTTAATATTATGAAAAGTCTCAAGCGGTAAATTGGGGATCACATTGTAGGACCGTATTTTACATTGGCCCAATTTACTACCTAAAATTCTTCATGTACACATTTTTCGTGTGTACGTAGCTGTATGTGGGTGTGTGCGTGCGCGTATGTGTGTGTGTATCCATGTGAGCGCTTGTGTGTCTGCATGTATGTGTGTGTGCTTGTGTGTATGCGTGTATTTGTCTCATCTTACGAAGCAAGCGTCTTAACTGCCTTACTTATTACCTCTCAGTACAAAATGAATATGTTTTAATTTTTATTTATATAATCTTTTTAATTCTCACCTGAGAAATCACATGATAAAACACATAAGAAAACTGATGTGACTATTGGTCATAATTTCATATGCTTTATCATCTGATTTATCATGTGAGATCGCATATGAGATACGAGGGTTGTTCAATAATTCCTTAGAAAAAGATAGAAAAAATTTTTTTTTTGAGAATTTTTTTTTAATTTTTAGTATAATATCCTTTTAGCTCTATACATTTTTCCAAGCGTTTTTCCATCTTTTTTGAGCCGTACAAAAAGTAGGATTTCGAAAGCTCCTAAAAATAGGCATTTATTCGGGCGATGACCTCCTCGTTCGACGAAAATCGTCGTCCGCCAAGCCATTTTTTCAAGTTTGGAAATAAGAAAAAGTCACTCGGGGCCAAGTCTGGTGAATACGGTGAATGCTGTAATAATTCGAACTTCAGTTCCATGATTTTGGCCATCGAAACAGGTGTACACCCGTGCACTGTCTTGATAAAGGAGGATCTTTTTCTTTTTCAAATGAGGACGTTTTTCCTTGATTTTTTCAAAAGTCCACTGTTTTGACTGTTTCTTAGTCTCTGGAGTGTAGTACTGTATCCATGTTTCACCCACAGTTATATATCGACGCAGAAACTCATCAGGATTGCGACGGAAAAGCGCCAAAACAGCCTCAGAGTCGACCACACGATTGCGTTTATTCTCCACTGTGAGCAAACGCGGCACCTATCTTGCCGAGCTTTTTTTCACACCCAATTTTTCGTGCAAAATTGAAGCGACTGTACCTTGCGATATTCCTGTGGCCTCAACTATTTCGCGAACTTTCATTCGTCGATCACTTAAAATCATATCGTGGATTTGGTCGATCATTTCGGGCGTAGTCACTTCCACTGGGCGTCCCGAACGATGTTCATTTTTTGTGGATGTATGGCCACGTTTAAACTCATTTACCCAATTGTAAGCAGTTGCAAACACAGGAGCAGATGTTCCATGAACTTCATCCAACTCAGGTTTGATTTCTTTCGGTGTTAAGCCTTTTAAATATAGATATTTAATCACCGCTCAAAACGCACTGTTTTCCATTGTTATGAGTAAACGAAAGTTGTTTACTTCAATCGACAATAAAAATGGAACTATGTGATGGATAGAGCTGAAACTTTAACAGCTGTCTGGTAGTAGTGTTGCTCACTAAGAAAAATTCATTTTTGATACTACGAGCGCCATCTCTTGGATTTTCTAAGGACTTATTGAACGACCCTCGTATCACGTGTGGATTTTCATACTGTTAGTTCAGAAAAAAATTCATGTAACTTCTTATACTATAAGTTTTATAGATTGCAAAACATACATCATATAATGTTATAGAACAAGTCAATTGAAGGATATAAAAGGCGTGATTCATTTCTCTGATTTGCTTCAGAATCATTGCTCATAAACGACACCAATTTACTCGTTCTAATAATATATAAGTGTAATTGTATTTTAAATAAATAAAGTGATTAATTTTTTAGTGATATCAAGTGAATTTATTGAAGTGAAGTGTAATTTAACATGTTCCTTAAAGTGGCTCCATGGTGAAATGTCTAAAATCTCTGTATTAACTTTTAAAAATCTTGGGCTTTCATAGAGTACTTGTTATCATATGAAGTCACACAGCAATTTTCAGATTTTTTAGCCTATATATTCAAAATTATTCAGCATAATGTGTTATTTTTTATTAAAAATAGGCTATATTCAAAATAGTCGTCGCGCACACCACATTGACATACACGTCTAAGAAAATTGTATCATTCTCAAAGCTAGAAATAACTACTATTGTTAAATTGAACGAAAATTGTTAAATTAATACCGTTATTTTAATAAAAATTGTATTATAAATAAACTTATCAATTAATAAAACGCAGAGCCAATTTTTATTAAAAATACCTTAAAGAATAACATTAAAACTTTCGATTGTACTTGAAGAGCGATACTTTCGTTGAACAGTTAAGGGGGGGTCCTGCTCTAGAAGGTAAAAAAAATCGATTTTTTTATTCGCTAAATCTAACCTAAATGTATCCAAGAATATATTCCCAATGTTTTAGAGCCAAATTCAAAGTTTTCCAAAGATATATAAGCCGAAACGGTGCGGCGTCGAGCAGATGTACGAGCGCTCGGCCCCTCTTGAGTGAACGCACCTCCCCTCACTCTTCTAATCCGAATTTCTTACCTGGGAAAGGTTCAAAGATCTTTCGGGACAATGTTTTGAAATTGTAGTGAGCATTATAGCTATAAATATATAATATTATATGTATACTAACTATTCTGGAGTATAACATTCTCTCTCATTCTCTTTCTCTCTACGTGTCTACATATTTCTACCTTGCTGGTTCAATGGTTAATTTTATTGTGATTCTCGACGAGTAAACATCGAAAGAAAATCATGTCAAGCTATCCAAAAGGTCATCGTCCGAGCAATGAGCATGCTGCAAAGCGTCGGAAACGTAGATTTCAAGGAAATCAATTTACAAGTAAAGCGGACGAGACGGAGTTAGATACCCGCAGTAGTGCGAGAAAATTATCAACTGCGAGCACCGATGATATAATTGTGCATCCACTTCACTATTATAGAATTATAATAGAATTTTTTACAGTTTTCAATTATATTATTGTGTGCATGCGGTCGAAGAGAAATAAATTCCAGACCGTTAATACGTACTGGCTTCGAAATAAATAGACGTATTGTATTTGCTATGAGGTTATTTGGTATTGGACGAGAAGGCATTAATTCATTTTGTGGTATTATGGATATGCACTAAGATTTATCGAAATCGACCTACGATAAGATAGTGCAGCATTTTCACGCAGCGACGAACTCAATGTTTAATAGTGTCTGTGAGAAAGCTGTCAAAGAGGAGCAGGAAAAAAACGTTGAAAATGGAAGATCCGAAACGCATTTAAAAGTTTCCGGCGACGGATCATGGAAAAAGCGTGGCTATAAGTCATTGATCGGTGTAACAACTCTTATTGGTTATTACTCTGGCAAAGTCATCGACCTTATTGTTAAAAGTGCATACTGTCAGTCATGTGCCTCAAAAGAGGCATCATTGATCGACGACGAATTTGAAGAGTGGTACGAAAATCATAAACAGTCATGCACATCAAATCAGGAAGGTTCGGCGGGGAAGATGGAGGTGAATTCAATCGTAAAAATGTTTTCAAGATCTGACGAGAAATTTGGCGTCAAATATACCAATTATATCGGTGACGGCAACTCTAAAACTTTTACTGGGATTTTGAACATCAATCTATACAATGACGAGTGCCATGTTAAAAAAATGAGTGCATGGGACACGTACAAAGACGTATGGGTACACGACTCCGCAATAAAAAAGAGCAAGAGAAGCTCGGAGGTAAAAAGCACCTGACGGACGGCATCATCAAGAAGCTAACCATTTATTATGGTTTAGCTATCCGAATGCATATAGATTCTGTAGAAAATATGAAAAAGCGATAATCGCTACTTTAGATCATTATTGTTCTACAGATGATTTTCATCGGCACGAAAAGTGTCCTCCAGGCGCTGACAGCTGGTGCGAGTGGCATAAGGCTTAGGCTACGAACTCAGTGGCTTCATATAAACATACTGCCAGATTGATTCAAGAGGATATCGAGTCGCACATTCGTCCTATTTACAAAGAGCTGTCCGAGGTTGCAGCTACTCGATCTCAGCGGCCAGCGATGCAAGATGTTTGCGGATAACATCGACGAGGAAGAACAGGCGCCAATCCTTTTCGAGCAAGGAAGCTCGTTCAGCCAGACGATTGGAACAAATGCAAAAAAACCTGTTTTATAAAGAAGCAGAAGGGTTGTTATATGGAGCAGGAATAGTTGATTAGTCGATTATTACTGTATGTAATAAAAAATTGATACTTTTTTCTATCGAAAACTTTGACCGCGATTTCTCGAGTTACCGCTTTACGATTTTTTTAAATTTGCGGGAAAGATTGCAAGAAAACTATACGATCGATTTAAACGAATGAGTTTTTTGTGTTCAGAATTAAATTCTCTTATAGTTATACCTAAAAAATTATTAAATAAGTTTGTTTAAACAATTTTTATAGCACGTTGAAGTGGTTTTTTTTCTAAAAACGTGTTTTCTTTCATACTTGCTAAGAATATAGAATTCTGCAATTTTTTCGGGTTTTTATAACTAAGACTATAAGGAAAACATGAAATTTAAAATTTTTTGTTCAATTTCAGTTTTAATATATATATATATATATTAAAACTGAAATTGAACAAAAAATTTTAGAATATATATATATATATATATATATATATATATATATACTAGGGGGCTGCGCCCCCTGCTCGCTCCGCTCACCAACCCCCACATCTTACGACAATAGTTAAAATTATTAGTTTGCTTGACATTATTAATTCTTATAATGAAATAATATAATTATTTTTTCTATTTTTTCCACCACCTAAGAGGTAAATAGAAAGGTGCGTTGATTTATTTGTTTTGTTTAATTTGCTAATAATCATATGTAATAATGTACTGTTAAATAAATGTGATTTATTGACATGATAAACTCACATATATTTTTCATGATTATCATTTAATTATCAGAATCCCTTTCCCACCTCTATTGAAAAAGATTAACGTAAAAATCATTACGATAACCTGTATAATAATTAACGTACATAATTCTATATTATATTTATCATTCAAGTATTTGTTATAATTTTTAATTTATTCATTTGCAATAGAGATTACCCATCTGTCTCCTTCCTATCTACGGTGTGTATACCCAATAAAATAAAATTTTATAGAACACTATGTAACTTGTAAAATACATCTATATATACCACTTGTGTATATTTAGATCTATTTATCAATTTAAAATTAATATGTTCTACTTAATTTTTTTCTAATGGGTATAAAAAATTAATCATATAAATATAGTCTTAAAAGGAAAAAAACTTGTTGAATTGAAAAATATTACAATTACAAAAACATGGAAATAAAAATTTTTAATAAAATAAAATGAAATGCTTTCTTACCTAATAAGGTTGTGCTTATAAAATATTACTACACCATGTCTTGAAATAATATTAAGAGGGGGGTACACCCTGAGATTTTTAAAAAATCGATTTTTTTTGCATAAAATGATCTATTATTATCGTAAGAATGATGTCCAATTGGTTTTTTAGCAAAGAAATTTTTTTTTTGTGAGTTATGAGCGATTTTCCAAAAGTACCTCAGAGCGCGTCAACTGTCTATGTCGACCCGCTGCGGGCGCGCTAGCGCAGCAGGTACAAATATGCTTTAACCATCGTATAATAATACCAGGTATACTTGGCTAATGGTAAGTAGTATTTTTCGTACTGTATTACCTATAGAGGGCGTTCTAAGGACGCCAAGCTATTTAGAAAACCGTTAGAATTCAGTAAACAGCTGCACATGCTCGAGCACAGTTACTCTCCCATCGGAGAAATAGTTTTGGTGTTTTTATACTTAAATTCTGTTTTGTTTGTGTTAAATTAGTGGTGAAAACATGGAAGAAGTGCCGAAATTAAAAGAACGTCATAAAGGCAGTCGAGAAATCAACGATCGGAGTAGTCATAAGAAAAGAAAACAGCCTCCGAAAAATCGCTACGATGATACTCGTGAATGTGATATGTCTAATGTAAGTGCATCAGCAAAAAAATTAAAACTAGCCGAGAATGATTTCGATTTCTCTTTCAATGGAGGATTTTCTTATCGCATCATTGAAATTTGTGGCATTTTTGCTTTTCTATCGAAGAATTTATGTTGCAAAAGGTGTCACGGCGACGTTTCGTTTACTGAAATTTCGTGCCGTGGACTCGGTTTCAAAGTACAAATGAAATGCTCAAATGATTGTAAAAAAGGAGAAGTAAATTCATGTCCTTTGATTGACAGTAGAGCTTATGATATAAATAGAAGAATTATATTTGCCTTTAGACTGATGGGACTCGGCATGTACAGTCTGAAAAAGTTTTGCGCTATAATGGAATTACCACGGCCGGTGTTTCAATCTTTTTATTCAAAAATCCAGACTGGCATAGCAGATGTATGTAACATGGTATCAGATAAATCGATGAGTCGAGCAGCAAAACAAGAGATCGAAGAAATGAAAGAAAGAGAAGAAAAAGGTTTAACAGTATCGGGCGACGGTAGTTGGCAGAAAAAAGGCTTTACATCTTTGTTTGGTTTCGTTTCTTTGATTGGATGGTATACTGGTAAAGTAATCGACATTTTAGTGAAATCAAAATTTTGTATATCATGCTCAATTTGGGAGAAGAAAAAAAGCACTGAAGAGTATGACAATTGACTTGAGGAGCACGAAGATGAATGCATGAAAAATCACGAAGGATCGTCCGGCAAAATGGAAGTTGATTCTGTGGTCGAAATGTTCGAGCGTTCTGAAGAACTGCATGGAGTCAAGTACGAATTTTACATCGGGGATGGTGACACAAAAACAAAAAAAGGTATTGCTGACAGTAATCCTTACCCAGATCTCGAAGTGAAAAAAAAAGAATGCGTCGATCATGTGCAAAAGCGTGTAGGCACACGACTACGCGACAAGAAAGAAAAAAGAAAGGACTTGGAGGACGAGGTAAGCTGACGAACAAACTGATTGATGAACTGACCATAAATTTTTATTTAGCAATAAGAAGAAATTGCGACTCAGATAAAGCCATGAAAAAAGAGATGTGAGCTGGTCTAAAGCATAAAATGTCGACCGACAATAAACTACAGCACGAAGATTGCCCGCCTGGTCCTGATTCGTGGTGCAAGTGGCAAAAGGCTAAAGCAGCTGGAGAACTGAAAGATTTTACTCATAAACCACCGATGAAAGATGAAGTTTTTCAAGCAGTCAAAGAAGTTTATGAAGATCTTTTGAAAGGAGATTTACTCGAGCGCTGCTTGGGCGGCTACACGCAGAACAGTAACGAGTCGTTCAACAGCGTAGTTTAGAACTTTGCGCCGAAGCATCACTCCAACGGCAAAACTGTTATTGATATTACAATTAGTATTGCAGTTTGCACCTTTAATGATGGTTTCAAAAGTATCATGTACATAAAGGAGGCATTGGGACTTGAAATTGGCGAAAATTGTTACAATTACTGCTTCGAGATTGAAAGCGAGAGAATCGAGTACGCCGAAAAGAGTATAAGCGATGAAGCCAAAGATGCTCGCAGAAGATCAAAAAATGAACAAAAAAAGTCTGAAGCATCATTTGTTGAAGAGGAAGGCGTACAGTATGGAGCTGGAATAGATGATTAGAGGTAAAATATTTTTTTCCTACTTTGATTTAACAAAAAGTAAAAAAAAAAAGTTCGAACGCGTTTTTCTCAAAACCACGTTTTTAAAACGGTGGAAAGCCCTACTGCTACAATTTTTGACCGATTTGCCTAAACTCAAGTTCATTTGATTTGTAACATAATTATCTCGTAGTTGTCATAGGGGTTTTTTGATATCTTGCTCAAAAAAAATTTTATGCTTGTTTAAAAGCGATTTTTTTTTGCGAAAAAAAAATTTTACTTTGAAGTCTCATAATTAAAAAAAAAAATTTTAATCGCAAAACCCCTATGACAGCTACGAGATAAACCAATTATAAGCACAATTTCATAAAAATTTTTGTTCTAGGTCATCCGGCATCACTTGCACATTTTCCACCCGATTTCATCTTTTTTTTAACCCGCATCGGAAGATAAGCCGCCACGCCGCCACTTTGTATTAAAATGTCATAAAAAAATTATCAAATCTTCTTCAAACTTGTATAATAAACATCTGAAAACAAAATTGCTCTATCTTTATTCATTTTCTCAAAAAAAAATCGTCAAAATAGGCATGATTTTGACGCTTGCAGAGTGTACCCCTCCCCCCCTTAAATAATCACGTTATTAATTATATGATTATTTTTATGATTGGCTAATGTGCTTTGCATATTTTATTAATTTTTCTTTATTTTAATAATTAGTTATAATATGTGAATATATGAAACATTAAAAATTTGAACTGGAAATATGGCGTATTCGAAATAAATAAATGATCAACCAAATTTTATAACCCATACAATACACGCAATATTTGTAACGTATTTATAATAC
Source organism: Gastracanthus pulcherrimus (assembly GCA_949152435.1). Taxonomy (NCBI): domain Eukaryota; kingdom Metazoa; phylum Arthropoda; class Insecta; order Hymenoptera; family Pteromalidae; genus Gastracanthus; species Gastracanthus pulcherrimus. The sequence continues at coordinate 122,565,190 of OX424576.1, read as the reverse complement.
TTTTCCAAACTTTCTGAAAGATAATAATTTAAAATTGGATCATTGTTTTCTACCTTTAACATTAAAATTTCAGAGACCTGCAACCGTATATAACATGGTACGTTTTCCCAATTTTTGAAAATTTCTAAATCACTATCTTTCCCAACAAAATTGTCTATTTCATTATTTAATTTAGTGTAATATAAATTTTTATCTACAGAATGTTAATAATTTTCATATTCTTCTTCCTGTTCTAAATAGTCATCAATTTGTTCGTTTAAATCTTGTAAATTTTGCAAATCTTCGGCATTTTGTAAATCCTCTAACTTAACGTAACAATTTTGAATTGGATCCCACTCCATACTATCGTCAATTTGTTCATCTAAAGCCTCTGAAGATTCTAAGTTTCGTAAATTTTCCACTCCTTCATTATGATCTTGATTTAATTTCCGTTCCATGTTATCCATCTTTGTAATTTTCGAATATATATTAAAAATGTAATAAGAACTGTTTTTCCAATAGTTTATTTTATTTTTATTTATTTATAGATATATTTTAATTATATTTTAAAAGATGATGATAGTTTTCAAAAATTTCTTGCCATACTACATTAGCAATTTCTGTTAAATTTTCAGACTCATTTTGAATACATACTTTTTCTGGGTCTTTACATCTAGATAAAAGAACATATAATTGGCCATTAGAAAACAAAGGTCTTTCTATAAATATTCCTATCTCATCAAAACTTTGACCTTGGGATTTATTTATAGTCATTGCGAATGCTAATACAATAGGAAATTGTTTTCTATAAAGAATAAACGGTAATGATGATGATTCTCCAGTATTTAAGGTTATTCTTGGAATGAATACCCTATCTTCAATTTTTTCTCCTGTTATTATTTCTGCTTCAATATTATATTTAAATAATTTTATTATTTTTAATCTTGTACCGTTACATAAACCATCAGTAATACTTAAATTTCTAATCAACATATTAAATTAAACAAAACAAAAAAATCAACGCACACATCTATTTACCTCCTGGGTTGTGTGGAAAAAATAGAAGAAACTTTTATTTAAATGTTATTTTACAAAAAAATTGGATTGATAATTGAAAACTTTATCAATAAAAAATGGTCTTGAAATCCTAAAACAATTTAACTGAATTTAATTTAAGTTTTTAAATGTTTTTCAAATAATGTAACCACTCCATATAACACAAAAAACGCAGCTATCTATTTATCAATTTCTCTATTTACCTGAAAGATCGTTTCTATCTATTTATCAATTTCTCTATTTACCTGAAAGATCGTTTCTATCTATTTATCAATTTCTCTATTTACCTGAAAGATCGTTTCTATCTATTTATAAGTCTGGATATTTTCCTTTTAATCATTATGAGAGATTGATCTCTCTCATCCACCAGAACATCTTCTCGATATCAGCAGTAAAAGCGAATTGGTACATACGCGAACCTATTACCAAAGTAGTCAATTCGGGCAACAAGTTCTCACCTACTCGTAGAAAGTCATTTAGACTATGACCAGACCTGATCTTAGAATAACTATTCAATACCGTTCTCAATTTAGTAGTGGAGCTACTAGCGTTAAGAACGCCATGATGCAGCAGAAAACAAGAGTTTAAAACAACAACATGGCTTTCTGAAACAATTCACATATGTCCGAGATCGAAATATTCTTTCATAAACGCATGATCAGCGTCCTTGAAATATTTATCTCTTTCAAATCGAAATTTCATGTGAGTAAGTAACTTAAAGGGTTACCTTACCACGTACCAGTCATCAGCTAGGCGAGAGTGAGTCGACAGAAAATGATTCTCACATTCTTTCTCATGTAGAGTTAATGTACGAACAGGAGCCACCTCTTCATGTCTCCAAAGACGTTGCAGCAATTCATTGATTTCTATATTCAGAGTGCAATGTACAACGACTGGTGCTCTCAGCTGTTATGTCAAGTGTGAAATAGTTTCTCCCGAAATCAGCCAGCCCAGCTGAGACTGTGTTGCAGTAGGCTCACCTGCCCTGCCCTTGATACACCAAGTAATACATCAAAGACACCAGTTTTATTGAAACGAGGATCTGTCAAGGTTAGATCCTGTATGTGCACCCAATCAAAGTCCTTGGAAACGACGACTGGTCGATAGTTACTGACCTTGGGTACGTCGTAGGCTTGAACTTGACAACTGAAAGTAGATTCAAAGTGAGACTTGACAATAAACTCAACAGTTCCCTTACAAACTATTTTCCGTTTACGGCCAATGCCAGTTACAGGTGCATGAACAGCACTCTTATGTAGTCTCAACCTCTGATATACTGATTCCGAAACATATGAAGACTGTGAGCAATGGTCAATAACAGCACCTACTAACGCCTTTTAACCACTGGAACCAATCACCTATACCTATGCCGTAGGTAACAGAACTGTCTGGGCTTGAAACCTCAGTGAAATGATTAGTATTAGATCGTGATGAAATAATAACTGCACTATTGCCTCCGGTTCGAGTAACCGATAAGTCATTATTCGGGATGACACCTGCAGGCTTATCCAATGATGGACTCGGTGTGAAATATAACATAGTATGATGCTTGTTGCCACACTCACAACAACGATTTTTAGAGTTGCAATAATCATTCAAATGATTTTTTAGACAATTACAGCAAGGTTTTTTACCCTTGATAAACGAATGACGTTAAACATTGTCTGTGAACGAAACATCTCGCAGTTAACTAGAAGATGGGACTTCAAACACCATGCACACTTCAATTAAACCTGATTAGAAGTGTCAGACATATGAAAAATCTTAGATGAGCCTTGAGACTTACTTTGTTGCCCTCTAATGTGATTTTGTTGTGAATTAGTCTGAGCTAGGTTGTGAGGAGGAGGCTTGATTTTTATCCCTCGTCTCTATTGTCTCCAATATTACCCACTTGGTTTCTAATAATTCTAGCAGAGTGTGAAAGGCTGAGGCTCGATATCCTTACCAATGGATGTTTCCCATTCCTTTATAGTCTGACTATCTAACCTACTAGCCAACAAAAATACTAATATCGACGCTCCGTACGAAGACAAACACTGTTCACGGGACTTGATGAAGACTAGCACAAATCAAAACTTCTGACGAAGACCAACACAGCTCTAAATCTCTAATGAAAACTTGCACGACTCGCGGAGCTCGGACAAAATCACTTCATGTAACATGTATCTCGTTTTTTTTTAATATTTTTGAAATTCATGAAGTATTGCTACCATTTTTTAACTTTTTACAGGGATGGAACAGACATCTTACAAAATAATGATGCGTATATATTATCGACTAGCTTATACAATTCGAGTAGGTTGACTGAACTCAACTTAACTTGTAATCATATTTATGAGTAGTCTTGTAATCCTATTTTTGTCTATGCAAAGTTACAATTGATTTTTCTACTCTGTTAGAGAAATAAGTTTTTAAAAATATGACGCTACCTAACAATAATTATATATAACGTGAGTTGATATCAACATCCAAAAGACTAAAGCATAAACGTATTACTTCGGTATTTATTTCGTTATTTTAACTTGTGCAATTTTTTAGAATTCAGTATAAAAAAAGTTAAATTCTATCATTTATATATTTAAAATGAATTTTTTATTATGCTATTAGTATTCAGCTTGTAAGATTCTTAAATTAGTACAATTTCTATGCAAATACCAAAACCTTATTGTGTGTGAAGAATATCGTTTTAAAAAATAAAATTAAAATTTAGCAACACTGTTGCTACGTTTTTAAAAGTTAGTAAACTTGAATTTAGTACGTAATTATGGTGAACATGACAAGAGTTTGCAGGAACATCGTGCTGCAAACTGAGATTGGTCCATTTGAGGATGGCAGTGTAAAATTATAGTACAATTTGTCTGTGATGAAAAAAGTGATGATCTATATAATAATATAATTCAATTATATTTATTTTAATTCAAAATATACATCAAAGAGTGTGCAAACAGTCGGATAGTACTTTAGTTACCCTCATAAAGTTGTTCATGGACACTATTTTTACACAATTATAATTCAAAGCTTTGTCGCAAAAACTTACTAGGAGAGTGTTGGAGGTTTGGAAACCTATATGTTCTGAAACTTTGAGAAATATTTACTAATACCTAATAATGAAGTGCAGCGCCCTTAGTTTTTTCTAATTGATCTCTATTCTCGAGATAGCAAATAATTTCTCATTTATGCAATTTTATCGCAAAAAATAATTCTTTTACTTCAGAGCATAGCTCTTCAAGTTTTTATGCTAGAAGAAATGACCCAAAATTAACTAAAAGCTTTATTTTGTACAAAAATATTAATCTGGGCAACAGTTATAAACGTCTTAAAAATGTGATAAAAACACATCTAAATTCAAGGATTTTAACTCTTTATAATACTATGATTTTTCGTGTAATTTTAATCCCTTGCTTTTAAAGTTCATAACTTTGACCCAGATTTATATTTTCTAGCACAATAAAAAAAGTATGTAAATATGAGTGTATTTAAAAATCCGTTTACAGATTTTTTTGTTTTGGGCACAAAATACTGCGCAGACTTTATAAAAGTAATGCACGAAAATATCCTAGAAGTCGAAGAACTTGTAACCGTGTGTATAATGCGGGACGAAAAATAAAATAAACAAAAACGCGAATAAACTACACAGCCGTTGTATCGTCAACCGACCCACTAAAACCTACCACCCATTCCTCTTCTGGCGGAACCCACCCTGGTACGGTTTATCACATTACCTCAGGGTGGTGCCATTCTAGTATCGTCTCGACAACCGCTACTGCCTTGACCTGAACCAAATTAAAAATTTATAATTTTTATACCCCGAGGGGACGTCAGATCTAACTCGTCTCATTTATACGCGTATTGGGACCGACACATTCATTTCCGTATGGAAAGGAGAAGTATCCCTGTCCCTCCCCGCGACATTCATAAAATGAGAGAAACTTTTCCCTCCACGTCGATTTTCATGGAGTCGTCCGACGTCGCTGGGTTATGTTGGGGTGTTGGAGCGTTTCCCACCGCTTTATTCATACCTTCGTCGGTTGCCCTGTCTAGGTACCATTTCTTTTGTCGTAGGACCGTCTCGGCGAATTTTGCCGTGGCGACCCACTTATTCTCGCCGGACAGTATTTCGCCCACTATGTTCTCAGGTGTGAATTGTCTGACTGAGCCGAGAACAGCAGTTCTTTCTTCGATCCACTTTTCGCAGACGAAAACGTGTGAAACGCATCGTCGCAATCAGCAGAACAGAAGATGCAACTGGGGCTCTGAACCTTCCCCATACGATTGAGGTATGTGCGGAAGTACCCATGGTCACTCAGGAATTGGGTCAGGTAGTAATTTACGTCCCTATGGCCTCTGTTAATCCAAGGGGCCAGCTGGTCTATGAGCCTTGCTGGCCATTTACCCTTGGTTGTGGTTGTTCAGTATCGTTGTCACGTTTCCATGATGCATTCCCGTTCCTTTCTAAGGACTGTTGTTCTGCCTCTCCTGTTTTCTTAGCACTACGGATCCAGAGACCGTGCGATAAGCGCTGGTGACTCTGAAAGCTTCTCTACGCTGAACGGAAGTTAGTCGAATCCGGTATAAGTACTTCTCCATTGCATCGGCCCATATTTCAGAACCGTACAATAAGGTGGATGTAATGACTGACATGAGGAGTCGACGCTTGCTCGTTTTCGGCCCACTCGTGTTCGCCATGACCCAACTGTGCCGTCTTTTTCGCCGCTTTATCGGCTGCATACGCTAGGTGACGAAAGAAAGTAAGCTTAGTGTCTAATTTAAGTCCCAGATACATAGCCTCCCTCCTTGTCGAAACCTCCGCGTCTCCCACATACATGGGGAAACTGGTCTCAATCCGTTTGCCAGTGAAGGGCCCTATCTCTGTCTCAACGGCTGCCAAGTCGAGAACGTGTTCCCCCATCCAGCGCGAGATCCTGCGCATCGCCTGGTTAAGTAGATATTGTTCTTTTTCATAGTACCGCGCGATGATGACTAAAGCGACATGTACACCGCTTTAGGTACCCCGAGTCATAACAAGGCATCGTACAGGATGTTCCAAAAAGGAGGGCCAAAGATCGACCCCTGTGCCACGCCACACTATGGGACATTTTGAAATTTTCGTCTCAAAATCGTAGAACTTTTGATAGAAATCACCTAGAGGGGTAAATCTTTTTGAAGCTTATAGCTAAAGCCTTGTCGATTATAGGAAAATCGTAGTCGGACCACTAAAAATTGGTATAACCTCAGAAAAAGTGTTTAAGTGTCGTTACTTTTGCATTTTTTTGCTTTTATTCATAACAGCGAGAAGGTAAGTCATGTTCTATTTCCAAAAAGTACACTATTTTGTAGATTTTGACGTGTCAAAACTAAAACCGCCGCAAAAATTACGCTACAATTTACAGTTTTGGAAAAAATGTAATTAAAGTCGATAAATTAGATTTTATTCACATATTTCGAATTTTTCATACTATTTTATAAAATAATAGTACATTATGTAGCAAGGTCAAGAAGTCGAATATTTTTCTCGGGGGTGAGTTTACTGCCCTCGCTTCGCTTCGCTCGCTCGGGCAGTATCACCCGAGACAAAAATCGACTTTTTTCTCGAGTTACATATAGTAGTTTATGCCCATCTCAACTGTAGCCACATTTTGATTTGAAAAGCGGGACTAATGAAGTGTTAAAAGACGACATTGTTAGAAGACAATCGAAAATCAGGGTTATTGGTAGAACTTGATGAAATAAAGGAATTTTGAGTAGTTTCTAGTGAAGTCACTTTTTTCCCCAAATAAGTTTTTTCCCGCTAATCATTTTCGCGGGCAAAAAGTGTAATTTTGGTCTCGCTTGTCAGGGAAAAAAGTGGACGTTTTCGTTCAGATGGGCATAACATTATTTTTCAGCAAAGCTTATTTTATTTTATTGAATATTGTATACAACCTTAAAAGTCGTTACCTTTGCGATTTATACATATGAAGAAATTATATTTCTAATTAAACTTTGGGCCCAATATATTCTTTGACCATATAAAGATAAATCTGTTTTATTTTAACAATTTCAATATTTTAAATAAATTATTATACATAAATTTAAGATATACAATAATAATTTATAAAATAATGTACAAAAATACAATAATATGAATGTTATATTATAATTCTTAAAATTATAAAATAACAAAAGAGGGCAACTATTGGATAAGCTTTAACGTATATATTTAAATATAAAATACTTATACTCATATTACAAATGTTATATAGAAATACAATTATTTATAGTTTTGATTTGATTTTAAATTGCTAAATCTGAAACCCACGTAGCCAAATCTTAGAATTTTACCAGAATATTACAGTACCCTGCGCTAAGTATATTGCCATAATGAAATTTTAAACTAAAAAACTGGGAATCCAACTATCTGAAGCTGAGCATTTGGTCATAACATAAATTTAAACTATGAACATGTAAACCCTAAGCTCTAAACACAAAAACCATTATTTCCAAGCTGAGCATTTTGTTATGATAACAATTTAAACGGAAAAACCATAATCTGACATCCTAAATTGCCCTGCCCCAAGTTGAATACATTGCCACAATAAATATTTAAAATATAAATCTACCTGAAGCTGACCATTTAGCCATAACAATTTATAGTATGAACCTGTAAACCGCCAGACCGAAATACTAAAAAAAATTAAATTATTAACAGGTAAACTTTTGAGTCTAAACCCAGCTACCCTATGCTTAGTTTATTACCACAATGAAAATTAAAACTTTAAAACTGTAAACCAAAAGCTATAAATCTTCAAACCAAGTACCCCAAGCTGAGTGTCTCGCAATGAAATTTTAAACTATAAAAGTGTAAACCTTAAGCCCTAAACCAACTACCCCAAGGTATAAAATTTTGACATAACAAAAATATAAACTATAAACCGATAGACTCCAAACGATCAACCCAAAATCCAACTACCCTAAGCTAAGCATTTTGCCACAATACAATTATAACTTTAAAAGTGTTAAACCCCTAGCCCTAAACCCCACTATCCGAAACTGAGTTTATTTCCACAATGAAAATTGAAACATTAAAACTGTAAACCCCAAACACTAAGTCATAAATCCAACTGCCCTAAGGTGAGTTTATTACCATAATGAAAACTGTAAATCCTAAGCAGTAAACCCTAAACTTAACCACCCCAAGCTAAGTATTTTACCACAATGAACTTTTAAACTATAAAAGTGTAAAGCCTAAATACTATACCCTGAACCCAACTCTTTTGGATAGCAGCCTCGAGCTGAGCGTTTTGTCGTAACATAAATTAAAACTATGAAACTGTAAACGCGCAGACCTGAACCCTAAATCCAACTACCCTAAGTTGAGTATATTGCGATATTAAAAATTGAAAGTATACTAACGTACACCAGATGCACTTAACCCAAGCTGAGTATTAGCCACAATTAAATTTTAAACTGTAAAAGTGTAAACCCTACGCTCTAAACCTTAATCCCAACTGCCACAAGGTGTGAATTTTGCCATAACAAAAATATAAACTATAAACCTATGTTTCGTCGTAACACGTGTATTGCAAGCGTGTGCGTTGTGTGAGTGAGCTTCTGGCTGAGTTCGCATGAGTGCGTCGGAGAGTGGCGGTACTGGCCACGGCGACTCTCTCCTGCGGAGCGCGCGAACTCGCGCCAGAAGAAAGTAGTAGTCAACGACGACTGGCAGCGTGCGGATCTCTCCCTTGATATTTCCGTAGGTTTACTCGTTACAAATTTTCCAATTCATTGTTTCATTAAAATAGTTCTATGTTTTCAATTTAATAAATCAGAGTTTTTTATGCCAATTAGGCTTTATCCCATAAAATGTGTTTTTTCATCATTTAAACCTCTATAAATATACAATCATCAAACTGATCAATTAAATAAATATCAAGGTAATAATTATCAATAATAAAAAATTCAAGATTTTAACCTAACAAAATTTCATTAAAATTTAATAATAATAATTTAACACAGCTGTCGATGCCACCTAGAGCATGACAGCCTTTACACGTAAATTCATGGTGCCTCCTGTGAGGTCTGAAAGGCCTCATAAAAATCGCGAGTGACGTCGCGCGCAAACAAACGAGTCGCGCGTTGGCATTGTGTGCCTGGCGAGCACAACAGTTCTCAGAACTCTGTTCAACCTCTGCTGCTGTACCATCAACACGGCTGCCATCACTCCCGCTACAAGACGCCTAATCAACCATTTGGCTGCTGCATCGAGGAACGAGAGGATTGGATTAAGATAAGTTTTTCTGTTCTTTTTCAAAGGAGAAAATTTTAATTTTAATATTGCGTTCTCTTTCCTCTCTCTTTGTATCCTATCGTTACATTTTGCTTTTTAGATAAATTTACATTTATTCCAATATTCAGATTCCCGCATTCGTTATTTTCCGGGTTGCTTGAGTTGCTTAGTGCGTCAATTCCGAAGGAGAGCGAAACCCGAACGTGCAAGCGCACATCGTTGCCTTGTATTTTCACAGCGGTCGCTGTAGCGTCATTTGACTCTCGCATTTCGTTGTTTTCCTGTTCGAACACAGCAACAACGTGAGTTTATTATACCCTTCTAAATTACATTAGACTTTTAATGTAAATTATTAAGTTTTCATACTTTAATAAATTAATTAACCAATCAATTAATGACATTTAGTTAACATAAATATTTTTTGTTTTTTGTTGTTTTCAACATTTTACTGTTTCTTCCAAATATTTAAATTCAAATCATTTAATATTTTAATTTAGCGATTTCTCTTCCTTTTATTTAGTTCACTTGAAATTTATCATATAACTTTCAATTTTGAGATTTATTGCAGTTTTTTCAATTTTTGAAATTTAGTTGTAGATTTTGATAATTCTTATTTAAAGTAAATTACTAAGTTTTCATATCTTTAATAAAACAATAACATTTAATTAACACAAATATTTTTTTTATTTTCAACATTTTACTGTTTCTTCCAAATATTTAATTTCAAATCATTTAATATTTTAATTTAGCAATTTCTTTTCTATTTACTTAGTTGATTGACAAAAGCATTGTAAAATTTCTCTATCTAACGAAAAACAGTCTCGCGTTGAGCATCTAGCAAGCAAAGGGAAATCTTTTGAAGTTCGGGTAGCAAATTTGGAAACTTATCTGAAGGGCGCTGATACTGATCCCGTCAACGCAAAGATGCGTCCCAATAGTCTTGGAACGTTGTATAAAGAATATTTAAAGTACAATAACGAGCTGTCTTCACTGCAAGCTGACAATCCTCAACTCAAAATTTTTCTGCGTGTCGAGTCTCGCTATTTTGAGGTTGGTGCTGCAGTGATGAATCTGAACGCTAACATCACCATAACGGAACGACACGAAATGCCGAAGTTACCTGAAATTCAAATCCCTACTTTTTCGGGTAACCATGATGAGTGGCTAGCTTGGAAAAACAAGTTCGTCTCTCTTGTACATTCTCGCACGAATCTTAGTGATTTCGTTAAACATTCTCAGTTAGAAAGTGCCCTTAGTCCATCATCTGGGAGTAAAATCGCTGAATTTAAGGTGAGTGAGGAAAATTACTCAAAGGCCTGGCGAGCATTGACTGAGACTCATCTTATGACCAAAAACGCATAGTGCTAGTAGAACATCTCGACGCCACAGTGGCCGATCTCTCCATGTTCATGGACAAAATGCGTCAAAACCTTAATATGTTGGCGCAAATGAAAATTGAGGTTGGTGACGAAATGATCATCAAAATTTTAGAAAGGGCTCTGCCTCCAGGTATTCGATCTAGATGGGAAGACAAATTAGACGCAAACAAGCTTCCAAAGTTTGATGATCTTTACAAATTCATTCAAACCACAGTCTTCAAATTGTATTCTCTAAAACGAATAAATTCCAACAACAATAATACTATGAACCGGACTGGCGAGAAACTGGACAAAGCTCAAGGTAAAGTCGCTAAAGCTGATGCACGTTCCTTCGTCACGTCTGCTTCGACTTCATCAAATTCTCATTGTCCTAAATGCAAGGAAAATCATCACCTATTTAAATGTCCCGTCTTCCACAAGTGTAGCGTTTCAGACCGTTTTGATTTTGCGAAGATAAACAAAATATGTCGCAACTGCCTTTGGAGTCATCAATTCCCTTGCAAAAGCGACAAGCGCTGTAAGAAGTGTGATCATAATCATCACACCTTACTCCATTTTGAGAAAGTATCTCAATAGTCGAAGGCTCAAAACCCTAAATCAAAGGATGACAAGTCTTCAACGTCCTCCGTTCCACATACATGACTAGTTCATCATTCATACGCTTCTTATAGCATTCCCATCGGACTCTCAATTGATGACCACGACAATTGTCAAGGTCCAAGATAAACGAGGAAATTTAGTCATGGCACGAGCATTATTAGATTCCTGCTCCACTGTTAATCTTCTTACCGAGAAATTTTCTAAATTCTTAAATTTACCTGCACAAACCTGTTCACATAACATTGGAGCAGTTGACGCTTTATGCACTGTTTCAAAACAATACATTAAAGCTAACTTTTATTCAACTTACAATAATTTTCAACATCAATTACATTTTCTAATTGTACCAAACATTGCCAATGCCGTGCCCAACGAAACTTTTCATCGTAACTTTTTTAATATTCCAAAAATCTTCAATTAGCTGATCCTCAATTTCATTTACCCAACCAATTGACATTTTGTTAGCATCTAGTACCACGTTGTCTATTTTAGCTATTGTTCAGATTAAATTTCACCATAAGGAATCGAAAATTATTTTGCAAAAAACTAGTTTAGGGTGGATCTTCGCCGGAGGAGCTGAGATTCTCGCTCCTAATTCTCTTGTAATGTTGTTAAATTGGACAAACTTATTGAGCGTTTCTGGCTTATTGAAGATTTCGATCATGAGCCTATTCGATCCCGTGACGAAGTTGCTTGTGAGCAACATTACGTTACTCACACCAAACGCGACGCCACTGGCAGGTATATCGTTCGTCTTCCTTTTAGGGATAGTAAATTCAATCTTGGCGAATCAAGGCAGCAAGCTCTTAAAAGCTTGTATGCCCTTGAACGGAAGATCGAATCGAAACCCTCTTTGGAGGCTGAGTACACAAATGTCATGGAAGAATATATCTCTCTTGGTCACATGACTCCTTTCGACGACATCGAGGGTGGCTATTATCTCCCTCCTCACGCTGTGATTAAGGAATCCAGCGAAACCACCAAAGTTCGAGTAGTATTCGATGCATCTGCAAACACTCATGGTAGGTCCCACTATCCAAAATACTATTTTTGAACAAGTCCTTAGTTTTCGTACTCACTCTTATGTCGTCACAGCGTACATTGAGAAAATGTACCGTCAAATACTGATTCTCCCAGATGATAGGAAATTTCAGTACTTTCCAACTCAATACTGTCACCTTCGGTACAGCCGCGGCTCCCTTTCTTACAATTCGCACGATTCAACAACTCGCTCATGATGAAGCTCATGACTTCCCGCGGGCTAGTACACTTCTTCTTCGGGATTTTTATGTCGATGATTTCATTTCCGGAACAAACTCTCTGAAGGAAATCCTAACCATACGCGATGAAATGATCTCTTTATTGAGTCGGGGTGGCTTCAAAATCAGACAATGGGCGTCAAATCATTAATCCTCATTAAACACCATTGACAAGAAAGTCTTTGATTTGGATTGTATGGTTAAGGAAAATCCTGTACAGAAAACCCTTGGGATCATTTGGGATTCTCAAAACGATGTATTCCGGTATGCGTTGTATCACGTTGATTCTCAAGTCGTTGCGACTAAACGAAAGCTTTTATCAGAAATATCCAAAATCTTCGATCCGATTGCATTGTTAGGTCCAGTAATCTTATATGCTATGGTCTTAGTTTAAGATTGTTGGAAAGCAAAGATTACCTGGGATGGGTCGCTTCCTCAATATATTCACACCAAATGGAGATCGTTAGCCGATCGATTGCCACTCCTAAAGAAAGTCTCGATTCCTCGGCAATTTCTGAGATCAAACCCGATCAACATCGAACTTCATGGCTTCTGCGATGCTTGTATTCAAGGATATGGAGTTTGTCTTCCTATTAGATCAGTTGATTCACAGGATCATGTCTCAATCAGATTAATTTGTAGCAAATCTAGGGTCCCACCTTTAAATGGAATCACTATTCCGCGATTAGAACTTTGCGCAGCATCCATTCTCAAAAAACTCTATATAGAAGTGAAACCTCAATTTGATTTCCCTATAGATCGGGTGACTTTGTGGTCCGATTCCACCATCGTTCTTTGTTGGCTTAAAAAGGCTCCTCATCTTAAAAAAGAACTTTTAAATCCAATATAGTCGAAGACATTCAATCGTTAGATCAGGTAAAATGGAAACATGTTCGATCTGAAGACAATCGAGCTGATTCTCTTTCCAGAGGTCAACTACCATCCGAATTCCTTAAGAATTCGCTTTGGCCTTCCGGTCCTAATTGGCTAGCCTTTCCTGAACACAATCAGCCAAATCACCCCCGATTGAAGTGTCTGAGTTGAAGAAAGGTATTCGTCTATTTACAATTCCGTCATGTAGTGATATCTATTCACGTTTTTCGCAATTTGAGCGTTTCGTGAGAGTAATTGCTTATGTTCTGCGTTGGAAAAATTCAAAGTCCAACCGAAATAGCCCTATATTGGTCAAAGAAATCCTCGAAGCAGAGTATCGAATCGTTGCTATGATTCAAAATGAAAGATTATCGACTGCCCGACCTTCAATTTCTGGTGAAGTTACGGTTCGTTTCCGCAAGAGCACTCGATTTGACGAATTGCATCCTTTCACGGATGATAAAGGACTTCTTCGTCTAGGCGGACGTCTGAAGAAGTCCGGGCTTCCCTATAATCAGAAACACCCTTTATTATTGCCTAGTAAACATCCTGTAACGGATATGATCATTCGACACACTCATGTAACTAATTTCCATGATGGAATTCAATCCACTCTCTATTCTATTCGAGAAAGGTTTTGGATTCTAAATGGAAAGGATTGAGTGAGAAGTATCGTTCGTCATTGTGTAGACTGCATTCGTCAAAAGCCCAAAATTGGTCACGCTCAAATGGCAGATTTCGCTACACTCGATGTTTCTTATTTTCAAAATAATCAGTTAAATATTTCAAAGCAGTGGCAAAACTACCTTCGGCAATAGGCAAATCTTTAATAATATCTAATATTGTACCCTCAAAACAGGTTTTTAAATAATGAATTTTTGCTACATTTGAAAGGATCACCGGAAAAACTACGTCAATTGAATATCAGGTAATTTTGCTTTGACTCTACCACTAGGTGAAACTACTCTAGGTCTGGGTGTGTGATCTCAGTCAAGGATAAACTGCTTACATTGATCCATGCACTCCCAATGCACTTATTCAGCCGAATCTAGTTTATTTTTAGTAGAATATTCATTTTGCTTGTTGATGTCACATTTCTCAATAAGAGCATCATGTGCTTCAAGCATCTGGCCGCAAATCTTGTCAAGATTGGTTATAATAATTTGAGCTGCGCCTTTAGTTCTCAAATCTTTGGATTTCTTTTTAAAGTTTTTAAATGAATTTTCTATCTTTGCAAAGAAGGCTACTTGCTCTCTAACAAAAGTTACTGTTGGCGAAGACGCTTGCTTGTCTGGAGAAACTATGATGGATGACTTTTACACCTCAAAAATATAAATGAAGTTCGTCCAAATTCCATACGAGCTACGCTCAAGCTGATCAACGACAATCACCCCAGTGTAGATAGCAAAATGGTCTAAAATAACGCCAGTGAACAAAAAACCAATATACTCTGGTTCTAAGTGAAGGTGAGGTGAGTAAATAAAGACTCATTGTTTAACTTATATGAGCTGTTTATTCGAGCGCGACCGCTCTGCTCGGCATCCTCGGGTAGACTAAGAAATGCGCGAAAGGCCGGGATCGGTGCTCGAGAGAAATTGTTATTCTAGTATGTTTTACGTAGTATAATTTGAGTGTTTATATATGTATAATCTTTAACAGTCAGTAATTTAGAAAAACGAAGAATGTCGACCACAATGTCCAATATTCAAATGCAAATAACAATAATTAGGAATGATTCCCTCAAGACGCACAAAAGTATAATTTCACGCACTAAGCATCGATGCGCGCACGAGCCGAGAAAACAGCGCGAGGAGTAAGCGTGAGAGAGAGGCGGAATAGAGAAGAAAGGGGAAATAAACTCGGAGAGAAGAAGCCCGAGCATCGGCGCACGGCAGCCCAGCGGCTTTCTTTTATCAACAATTCTGATGTTTTAAACATAATGTTTTAAACAAATTGTTGCCAATTGAAAAAAGTCACTAATATTGCAAAAACTTTCTTGGTATTCATGCAATTTTTATTTTGAACGTCTTATTTTGTTCCTTACATGCTTTTGTTTCTAAGAAGAAGCTTATAGTTTAAAATAAACTTATGTAAACTCGCGTAATGTAATGAAACCATAAGATTATTCTTTCCAGCAACACATTATTTTAAAATTTTGTTTTTGTCGATGTATAAAAAAACATTTAAAAAACTAAGTAAGACCTTAAAAATAAAAATTGTATGAATACCGAAAATATTTTGTCATTTTTAGTAACTTTTTTTTCAATTGGTAATAATTATATTTGAAGCATCAGAATTGTTGATACAAATTTTTTTTTATGTTCATAATGTACACTACTTCCACATATATAAAGATCGACAATGATGATTACACAGCCCCACAAAAAAAAATTGTAAGTCCCAAAAACTTGACCACGGTACTTATATGTTTTTGGGATCGCTGAATCCGAATCCAGGGTTAGTTTAACCCCATCAGATCTTTCTCAAGGTCAGTTGAAGGTCAAATTATCGAAATACATGAAAAATACACTAAAACCATGGTATCTTGGGGTTTTTGGGGTCGCTGAATCCGAATCCGGGGTCAGTTTAACCCCATCAGAACTTTCTCAAGGTCAGTTGAAGGTCAAATTATCGAAATACATGAAAAATACACTAAAACCATGGTATCTTGGGGTTTTTGGGGTCGCTGAATCCGAATCCGGGGTCAGATTAAACAATCAGATCTTTGTCAAGGTCAGTTGAAGGTCAAATTATCGAAATACATGAAAAATACACTAAAACCATGGTATCTTGGGTTTTTTTGGGGCGCTGTATCTGAATCCGGGCTTATTACAACCCAATCAGGTCATGGTCAAGGTCAGTTGAAGGTCAAATCAGAAAGATTCATAAAAAGTAGAGTCAAACCATGACATTTAGGGGTTTTTGGGGTCGCTAAATCCGAATCCAGGGTCAGTATAGTCCCATAAGGTTATATTTATGGTCAGTTCAAGGTTAGTTCAAGGTCATGGACGTAAAGAGAGTGAAAAAATTAGTTATAAACTGAAACAATGCAAAAGGTAATGTAAACCATAAAGCAAAGAACAATGTATATGCAAGTACAATCGTATCCTTTAAAACTATATCATAGTTTGCTGCTCCTTCATTTACTTTAAATTTGTTAGAAGTATATGCAATTCAATAAAATACCCGTAAAAATATTCAGCCCATTACTCTTTTTTATGGTAACGAACTATTTTATTGTCAAATGATCTACGAAGTGGATTACGCTTCCGCTTCTCCGATGTTGATGGTAGATCTCTTTTTAACGACCAACAGTAATCTGCTAACATATTTACGTCCCATCTTCCTTGGTACCTGCACTCCATTTCCTTGATATCTTGGTGAAATCTCTCTCCCTGCTCTTCGCTGTAATCACCTAGGTTTTCTGGAAATTCATCAACATGCGAATATAAAAAGTGTAATTTTAGATTCATTAGGCAGTCTTGATTTTTGTAACTATTTACTAAATTTAAAACTATTTGTTGGTAATTTGGGCTCTTATGATTTCCAAGAAAGTTTTTAATTTCGTCCTTGAAACATAACCATGCTTCTCTCTCTGTATGATTCATTATCGTAACAAAAATTTCATCATTTATCATCTTACGAATCTGAGGGCCATCGAAAATTCCTTCATTTACTTTAGCATCACTTAATTTGGGAAACTGATTTCGCAGATACTTAAAGCAGCTACCATCTTTGTCTAAAGATTTTACCCATTGTTTCATAAGACCCAATTTAATGTGCAGAGGTGGTATAAGAATTTTTTATGGATCAACAAGTGGCTTATCTTTTATATTCTTAGAACCCGGTTCGAACTTTTGTCTAAGGGGCCAGACACTCTTTATGTAATGATTCTTTCTATCCCTACTATCCCATTCGCATAAATAGCAAGGATATTTTGTGAATCCCGATTGTTGCCCCAGAAGTATTGTTATGATTTTAAGATCCCCACATATTTGCCATTTATGATCATTGTATTTTATTCGGTCTAATATTACTTTCATGTTACGGTACTCTTCATTCAGTATTACCGAATATCCTATGGGAATGGCTGCATAAACATTTGTATTATGTAACAGAACGGCTTTTAAACTTCTCGTTGACGAATCGATGAACAATCTCCACTCGTTAGGGTTGTAACATCCATGTTTAAAGCAATTCATCAACCCAACTATATCTTTGCAGTAAACTAAGGAAAATTCTTCATCTTTAGCGAAATAATCACGATATTTCTTATCTCTGTCTCGGTAGTAAGAAACTTTAATTTTTCCAGCTTCATTAGTATTTTCTTTTAGCCATGAAGCCAAGTACTCCGCCCCATCCTTTGGTAGGCCCAAATCGCGTATGAGATCATTCACTTTTTCCTGTGTAAGTGGACCTTTCTCCTTCTTAGTATTGTAGGGGATGTATTGTTCGTCACTTGTATCACTTGTACTAGCAACGTTATTGTCTTCATCAGGCGCTATTTCTTCTTCCGCAATAATATCTCCTTCCTCCATTTCTTCTTCTAAGATTTCATCTTCATCATGTCTTTCTAAATTTTCTTCAAGATCCATACTTCCACTTGCGTACATACCCAGTGGATCTTCTCTTTTATCAATTGACGATTCATATATAGGTTTCGTGACACTTTCAACGTTAGCGTAATTAATTTGCGACTTGTTTTTACTATTAACTCCATGCAAATTCGTATTACAAAAATAACAGTCTTCTTTTCTTAAAGGTTCCTTCCATATCGTAGGCACTTTCATTTTTACTTCAGTTTTACCATTTTTGTCTTTCTGTAGCATTTTCCTACATATTGCGCATATGATTTTAGGAACCCAATCAAATTCATCAATTTTCATGTCTAAATCAAACATGTTCTTGTACTGCTCTTTAATATTTTGATTGATTTTTCTTCTATTTTTTATATCGTGATTATTTCGCTAAAGATGAAGAATTTTCCTTAGTTTACTGCAAAGATATAGTTGGGTTGATGAATTGCTTTAAACATGGATGTTACAACCCTAACGAGTGGAGATTGTTCATCGATTCGTCAACGAGAAGTTTAAAAGCCGTTCTGTTACATAATACAAATGTTTATGCAGCCATTCCCATAGGATATTCGGTAATACTGAATGAAGAGTACCGTAACATGAAAGTAATATTAGACCGAATAAAATACAATGATCATAAATGGCAAATATGTGGGGATCTTAAAATCATAACAATACTTCTGGGGCAACAATCGGGATTCACAAAATATCCTTGCTATTTATGCGAATGGGATAGTAGGGATAGAAAGAATCATTACATAAAGAGTGTCTGGCCCCTTAGACAAAAGTTCGAACCGGGCTCTAAGAATATAAAAGATAAGCCACTTGTTGATCCATAAAAAATTCTTATACCACCTCTGCACATTAAATTGGGTCTTATGAAACAATGGGTAAAATCTTTAGACAAAGATGGTAGCTGCTTTAAGTATCTGCGAAATCAGTTTCCCAAATTAAGTGATGCTAAAGTAAATGAAGGAATTTTCGATGGCCCTCAGATTCGTAAGATGATAAATGATGAAATTTTTGTTACGATAATGAATCATACAGAGAGAGAAGCATGGTTATGTTTCAAGGACGAAATTAAAAACTTTCTTGGAAATCATAAGAGCCCAAATTACCAACAAATAGTTTTAAATTTAGTAAATAGTTACAAAAATCAAGACTGCCTAATGAATCTAAAATTACACTTTTTATATTCGCATGTTGATGAATTTCCAGAAAATCTAGGTGATTACAGCGAAGAGCAGGGAGAGAGATTTCACCAAGATATCAAGGAAATGGAGCGCAGGTACCAAGGAAGATGGGACGTAAATATGTTAGCAGATTACTGTTGGTCGTTAAAAAGAGATCTACCATCAACATCGGAGAAGCGGAAGCGTAATCCACTTCGTAGATCATTTGACAATAAAATAGTTCGTTACCATAAAAAAGAGTGATGGGCTGAATATTTTTACGGGTATTTTATTGAATTGCATATACTTCTAACAAATTTAAAGTAAATGAAGGAGCAGCAAACTATGATATAGTTTTAAAGGATACGATTGTACTTGCATATACATTGTTCTTTGCTTTATGGTTTACATTACCTTTTGCATTGTTTCAGTTTATAACTAATTTTTTCACTCTCTTTACGTCCATGACCTTGAACTAACCTTGAACTGACCATAAATATAACCTTATGGGACTATACTGACCCTGGATTCGGATTTAGCGACCCCAAAAACCCCTAAATGTCATGGTTTGACTCTACTTTTTATGAATCTTTCTGATTTGACCTTCAACTGACCTTGACCATGACCTGATAGGGTTGTAATAAGCCCGGATTCATATACAGCGCCCCAAAAAAACCCAAGATACCATGGTTTTAGTGTATTTTTCATGTATTTCGATAATTTGACCTTCAACTGACCTTGACAAAGATCTGATTGTTTAATCTGACCCCGGATTCGGATTCAGCGACCCCAAAAACCCCAAGATACCATGGTTTTAGTGTATTTTTTCATGTATTTCGATAATTTGACCTTCAACTGACCTTGAGAAAGTTCTGATGGGGTTAAACTGACCCCGGATTCGGATTCAGCGACCCCAAAAACCCCAAGATACCATGGTTTTAGTGTATTTTTCATGTATTTCGATAATTTGACCTTCAACTGACCTTGAGAAAGATCTGATGAGGTTAAACTAACCCTGGATTCGGATTCAGCGATCCCAAAAACATATAAGTACCGTGGTCAAGTTTTTGGGACTTACAATTTTTTTTTTGTGGGGCTGTGTTATTAACTGTATAAAAAAAACGAAATTGTTTGATTTAAAGCGCCCGAACCTCCTTAAATGAAATTCCAAAACCTTCACCAATCAGTTATAGAGTCAAATTAACTATGAACAAAACTCTCTAACTGCGATTGGTCGACGCTCGAATGTGCAGACATTGATGTAGATTGAAAACTAGCTAGTCTTAGCAAAAACATCGTGAAGGTCATCAATTAATGCAATGATCTTGCACGGTTGAAACATTTTACTCCGAAAAAAAATACGGCCTCCGTGGGTAGACGATGAGTTTGGACATAATTATAGCAAACGTGACAACGCACTAAAGAGTAGTTTCAGGTAATAAATGATAAGACAGACATCTGGGAAGAATTACGCTCTCTTGGACTCCTACCAAATACTAGAGAGGATCTCCACGGTTTTACACCTAATGAATTTAACACACACTTTCCTGGGATGTGGATCAATCAGAGCGAATACGAGAGATATGAGCGATGTCGTAGCGACGACCTGTGATGATATCTTTACTTTTAAAGAAGTTACCTTTGCAAACGTTGTTCTCGCTGTCTCCCATTTCTCCTCGCAAGCAATAGGAAAAGATGGCTACCACAATGTATAGCGGATAAGGCTCTTCCTGTGGTTGGTCCACACCTTGTCAATATATATTATAAATATATGTATATATAACTCTTCTCGATCCAGTGGCGTCTTACCAAATACTTGGAACAAAGCAAATCTTGTGCCATTAAGAAAGAATAGCGTACCATCTTCAGTCTCGGATTTTAGACCAATAACGTTTCTCAGTTTTCTATCTAAAGTCTTTAAGAAGATTGTACATGAGCAAATTACATATTTTTGAACATCTAAAAACGTTCTTAAACTTTGCGGAAAGAGCACTTCAAACTGTGGTCGATGAAGGCGGATCGATTTCAGAGTGACTGCGAGCCGCCTCTGGGGTTTCTTAGAGCAGTGTCCTCGGCCGCCTACTTTTTCCAGTGTACATAAATGATCTCCCTCAGGTCCTGCGCTTTTCTAAATACATGATCTTCGCTGACGATACGCAGATCTATCATCATTTCTTGCTCGAAAACTTACTCCAGGGGTTGGCTGTTGCGCAGGTCGGTGCTCCCGCCATAGCTCAGTGGGCGAAGGATAATGGCCTTTAGCTAAACCTAATAAAAAGCAATGTCATAATCCTTGGCAGTCAAGCTTGTGTGAGTAAGATTGACATCGCGATAATTAAAAAAATTAGCATTGATGGCATTCCTCTCTCATTTACGACCGAGGCCCGCAATATCGGAGTCCTAATCACGCCAACTTTCGAATCGAAATTGCAAGCTAAACAAGTAGCAAGGAAAGTATATGGCGCGCTTATGTAGAAGCTCAGGCAAACCTTGTAGAAAGTCTGATTTTCTCCCGTTTTGATTATGCGTGCGCAGTAGGGTGGTCCAAAATTGTCAAAGTTTCGATTTTCCTTCTTGTAACCGTTTCAAAAGATGACAAATATGAAAAAAATGAACTCTCCTGCAAGGCAGGCACTGGGCGTTGCGATTTAAAGGTTCCTACCTTGATTTCAAAGTTTTTGAAATGCATTTATGCACTTTTTAGTAAATTCATTAAAAAATGATTAAAACTTTATAAATCAAGGCAAAAAAAATTAGTAACTTACCATATCACTAAAATAGAAAGTCAGCCACATCCACTTCATCAAAAAAATTTTTTTTTTTCTAAGTAAAGAGTCACGCGTCAAATTTATACAAAAAATAAGGCTATCTTTGAACATTTTTCAGACTCTAATTTTGGCAAATGAAAATAAATCTAAATATTGAAACTATTCCAGTCTCAATATTGTGTAATTTTTCTAGCATATTAAATGGTTTATCTCATAGTTTGATGTAATTTACTTCCGGTAGTTCACGAAATGGAGATTTGTACATAATTTTAGTTAAAAGCCGATAATAAGACCTTTAATTTGAGTGGTCGCAACATTTGTCAGGTTATTTGGATTAAAAGTTATGTCCGTTTTAATATTTTGAAAATTCTCAGGTGGTAAATTGGGGATCACGTTGTAGGACCGTATTTTTCATTGTCCCTATTTACTATCTAAAAATTTTCATATATATCCTTTGAAATATCATCGAAAATGATGAAGCGGATGTGGCTGATTTTCCATTTTAGTGATATGGTAAATTACTAATTTTTTTGCCTTGATTTCTAAAGTTTTAATCATTTTTTAAATACATTTATTAAGGGGCTATATCCCCTTTATGCTCTAAAAAACAAGGCTTTGTTAATTATTTTTTTAAAGGACATTTGAGATTAAAGGTATACAAATAATATAACATTGGATTAAGCAACTCTTGCAGAAGAGAAAAAAAAATTTTATTGATATTTTTTTTACAAAATGGCGGCTTTACAGTGATTACCATGAACCGCTTTTTCAAAAAGGTCTTCCGCGGCGAGCAGTACAAGTCTCGTCCAACTCCACCTATAACAAAAAAAAATTTTCTATTATCTACATGAGTTTTGCTAGTGAAGTACGCATGATTATATTTTTAGAATTTTTTTCGCGAAATGGCGATTGTTTTAACAAAAAATCGTGTTTTCGACGAAAAAAATCGACTTAAATTGTTTATAACTTTTTTCTTGTTAATTAATCGCTAAAATCGTGTGTACTTCACTAGATAATCAAACAATGAAGCTACTGTTAAAATTTTAAATCAATCGGATGTAAACTTTTTGAGTTCTACTGCTTGCCGATTTTGAAAACATGGTTTCGAGAAAAACGCGTTTGAAGTTTCAAAATGCTATAAATCTTAAGAATCGCAAAAATATAGTCCATAATAATTTTTTTACCTTCAGTCTGCTATCCCTGCACCATATAATTGTCCTTCCAGGGCCTTCATTTCCTCTTCTTCTTTTTTTTTGCCTGATGTAATGCTGCGCCTGGCCTCTTTCGCGATATCGGACATACGATGCTCAGCGGTTTTGACGCGATTGGCGTCCGTTTCCACGCAAAACTCGTACATGTTTGGTCCAACAGTCAACCCAAGTTCATCGTAAACGGCGAACAGACCCGAGAAGCCGTCATTGAAGATAATAACGGCTACGTCAGTCGCAATGTCAACTATAGTCTTACCGTTTGACACCGTCTTTGGAGCAATTGACCACACTACAGCATTAAACGACTCGTTATTGTTCGGAGTATACGCACCCAAGCAGCGTGACAGAAGGTTGTCGGAGCTGAGCATTGGACTCTTGTGCTCGTACGTTGCAAGTGTACCAAGCGCTGTACTGTGCTGCCAAGAACACCAAGAGTCTACTCCGACGGGACACTTCTCGTGCTGTTTATTCTCCTTCGTCAACTTTTTATGAAGTAACGTTGCCCAAATTTCATTCCGCATTTTTTCGACTGAATCGTAGTTTCTCCTAATAGCAAGTCCGTAATAAATAGAAAGTTCATCAATCAACTTTCCTCGGTCGCCAAGACCTTTCATTTTTTTTTTCAAATTGCGCAGACGTGTTCCCATGCGCTTCTGAACGTGTCCGACACATTCTTTTTTTCGATGATGAAATCTTTATAAGTTTTTGAGTCGACGATACCTTTATATGTTTTTTAATCGCCGTCGCCGATATATTTAAAATATTTGATATTATGAAGTTTTTCTGAGCGTTTGAACATTTCTATAACTTCGTCGATCTCCATTTTCCCGGCACTACCTTCATGGTTGGCATCACAGTTCTGTTTGTGTGAAGGGTATACCTCTTCGTATTCAGCAGTACCTTCTTTGTTTTGCCCATATTCACACACTTTACAGTACTTAGATTTTACACACACATCCAATACCTTGCCAGTGTACCAACCAATCAAAGTCACCAATCCGAACAAAGACGTAAACCCTCTCTTTCGCCAAGATCCATTGCCTGACACCGTGAGACCTTCTTTTTCACCTCGTTCGACAGAAATTTCTTTTTCTTTAATCGCTGATTTTTTCATAGATATAATTCGAATAGATGAAGTAACAGTGGCGATATTAGATATGATCTTACTGGAAGTTGTTTGGAAAACAGGCTTTGCAAGATCCATCATAGAGCAGAACTTTTTTATACCGTTGATGCCTATGCCTATGATGCGCATAGCTAAAATAATACGGCAGTTGATCTCATAAGCACGACCATTTATTACAGGACAGCGGTTAATATCAGCATCACCACAGTTCGAACAAAACACAATAATTTTGAAGCCTAGTCCACGCTTGTTCGACTCTAAAAACCGCACGTCACCATTACATTTTTTGCATACTACTAATTCAGAAAGAGCAGTAAATACAGCGAAAAAATTGATGAAACAGTAGCCGAAATTATTTTCAACATTGCGGTCACGGTCTAAATCAGTAGTTTTCAATTTCTTAGCCGAGGTACTAACGTGCTCCGAATCGCCTTCGAACGAATGGCGGTTAGGCGGGCGTCGATTACTAATTTTACTCCGTTTTGTACTTGTACTTCTTGTTTTACTGCCTTTGCGGCCACTGTACAACTTTTCACTCATAATTAAGTACTTGTAAATATAATTCACAGTTAAAAAGTAAAGCAAAACTCAAAATAACAACGTAAACAACGAGAACGGCTGATCGAGTAAACACAGGGCAAGTGTGAGTAAACACGTGCTGTAAAGACGCTGTAACCGTCGTAATATCATGTAGCGACCTCTATAATTCAAATTTAAAACACGATATCGATCGTAGGTAACTTCTACTAATTTTCAAAGCCGCGAAATTCAAAAAAGTGAGCATCGCTAAAATAAGCAAAAATTGTGATTTTGGAGCATCAAAGCTGTTTGGAAAAAATTGATTTAAAAAAAATTTGAGTTTAAATCGGAACTTGGGCGTTGTAGATTTTGATTCTAGGATTGTTTTGGCAAGATTTAAGCCAATAAAAAAAAAAGAAAAAAACAAAAAAATTTGGGGGATATAACCCCTTAAAAAGTGCATAAATGCATTTAAAAACTTTGAAATTAAGGTAGGAACCTTTAAATCTCAACGGTCAGTGCCCGCCTTGCATGAGAGTTCTTTTTTTTCACATTTGCCTACTTTTGAAAGGGTTACAAGAAGGAAAATCGAAACTTTGACAATTTTGAACCACCCTACTGCGCAGTCTTCCATGACCTCGACCCCACGCATAATCTCAAGTTGTAACGCGTTCAGAATGTATTGTGACGGACTTAAGCCGTTCTTCTACTCCAACGTAGGAGAGTTCGTTTTCCAGTTGTGTTTTTATTACACGCGGTTCGCGTACGGATCCGAAGAAGTGCGCGAGAAACAACCTCTTCCTGGATTCCCCCTGATAGTTACGCTCCTGCAGCCGCCGAGGTCGGAGCTGCAGAAGTGCAACTGTGCTTTGGGTTTTGGTATGCTAACTCGAACCAGCAGGAGGGCGCGTTAGCTCTCCGCCGGGCAAGCAGTCAAAACCCCGAGAAAGGCACCAGCGCGCTTTTCTCGGGTAAAACCCTGAAGACGTAGTCTCGGGCAGCGCGTTGGCCGCCCCGAGCTATGCCTTTTATGAAATTCGTTAGCGCGTTTCCCCCTCCAGTGGCTACTGAAGGACGTCCGGCGCACCCGAATAATAGGTGGAGGCGGGGAAAAATGAGTTATAATTATTAGTGTGAAACTTGGTTTTTTATTGAGGGTAAAAGTACAATTAAAGAGGAGTGGAGTTGCGATAGAGGGAAGCGAAAGAGAGAGATTACACGCGGTAGATAGGCGAGGATTCGCCACATCACCGTGTGTTCACCACAAGAAGCGGCCCGCGTTCACCCTAGTATCCCGAGCGCGAGGCCTGCTCGCTGGCTAGCCACGGCTTGAGAGGTCAGAGAAAACTCAGTGCTTCCTCGGCTGTGCGTCGCCGATATATACCCGAGCCCACTCTCTCCATCTCTCTCGCTCCCGTCCTCCTTCTCACGATATTCGCGAATCCCCACTCTTCCAATATTCGCGAATTCGTTGCTCCTCGCTGAACACGCTTTCGTATGTCTGCGCGCTCGTGTGTGTATATGCACACGCGCGCGTTCTTAGCCATTACGTTGGCCCCGCCGTATCATCTTAGTTAACAAATATAAAACCGAATCATTTCCGCAATAATTAAATAATTAATTAAATGATTTCTTATAAAAAAAACTAACTTTTAATTAATACTACGTTTTTTTATATCCTAAATGTATTAACTAATTTATTTTGCTTATAATAATTACTAATGTTAATATCATATTAACATTAACAATAATAATTAATGGTACCGTTCTTGATAATAAGGGTATAGGTACAGGCCGTCTCAGTATGTACTAAGTTTGTTGTTGGCGGGCTTCCTTTTCCTTCACACGCTACACCGCACCGTTTGGAGCTGGAATGGCTTTCAGTGCAGAGCAGAAGAGAATACCTCACCGGAGTCCTTGCCTACACAATAATTGCTCACGAAAATACTTCCTATATCTCAAACGGATTCACGCGCTTAACTGTCGATATAGTTGTGCGGTGCTTTGAGTGAAATCCCCCTCAAGCCCTCCTGTAACCCGCGCCGCGCACCGAAGCGCTTAAACAGTCTTTCTCTATTCAGGAAGCGGCTCTCCTAACGTCACTTAGCATCGTAGATTTTGCACACCTCAGGACTGGTGCCTTTAAACTACTTTTGCACAAATTGTTGGCAGAACGCGACCGACGCAAATGGCTTGATAGAATTCAAATTGAAGGTCTAACTATCTAATACTTATACAACATAGTTGCGATCACAGTGCTGTACAGACATACATTTTATTGCTTTCAAGTTACATACTGCTGTTTTCACGTTATACTATATTTTTGTTGCGCTTCGGCTTGTTATGTTCTCCAAATTATTTCTTAATATTAGTCACGCAGCAATATATTTGTATAAACATAAATTTGTGATGTCGCCTAAATCTCGCCGTTGCCATAGGCTATCTCTGCTTATTCTGTCGATAAAGCCCTTTTATCATAGCATATCTTAAGATTTATATAAACCATTGTAAACATCCTGTATTTTTTCGCAGCACCAGATGTGGTTTTACCCCAAGGTGAAATAGAGAAAATCAAATCTCCCTCCCCTCCCTCGCTCTCTCTTTCTCTCTCTCTCTCGTTTCTGTCTGCTCCCTGTGATATACAGTATGCTGACAGCTCCTACTTAACATGGCTTGAAGTAAATTACAAAGTGTTTTTGTATATTTTCATATTTTAAAGTGTGTTAGTGTCGTGAATTAAAGTGCCTGTAACGAACTAATAAGGAGAGACCATGGAATCCGGGTCTTGGATTTTTATAAAACTTTGGGGATCAACTTTTGGAATCTAAAAATGGAGCCCAGTATCCGTAGTTTTATCCCATAAGACTTTAAATGTGAGATAGTACCAACAAACATTAGCATTGTTCATATATTCAATGCTAAAAAACAAATATATATAGATATACTATCAACGTTAATGAAATACGCCGTATCTACTGTACAAAGGCCCATGGGATAAAACCACGAGTATTGGGCTTCGTTTTTAGGTACCAGAAAACGATCCCTAAAGTTTCATCAAAATCGGCGACCCGGACTCCGTGGTCCCCCTTGTAAAATAATAATTTTGACTTTTTGTTAATGCTACGTGATGGAAATAGCAGTGTGAAGATGCCCTATGGTGAACAGCATGGGGAAAGAGACCTCACTTTAAACTTTTATAAAAGTGCTAATGGTGCATAAAACCGGAGGGAAACGCACATAGCCTTAAAGTAGACGCTGAGAAAGTGAGTACATATCTTTCTCCTAGTGAAAATGGTCAATTTTCAGTTAGAAACACTGATCTGAAACACCGCTGTTTTCCTACAAACTCATGTATCTTTGTGTATAAAGCTGTTCGACTCAAACTTTGACGTCTACAGTGAAACGCTTGGTACGTATACGCAGTTGCACCCAAACTTTGGGAGTCTACATCAATTGGGTTAATGCGTTCAACTCTAAAGTTACACAACCCAGTCAATAAGAATTGAGGAACATGGAACAAGGAACTGTGACGTAATAATACGTCACGTGTTATTTGCCATTTTCATACGCGCAAATATTCAAATAGAAACATAATAATTTAAATACAAAATACACGAAAATATATAATCACTCGATTATCGAACTACTCAGCCACACAATATTCAATTTTACAAACTGTGTCTGAAAGGCAAAGAAAACACGCTCACTAAAAAACAGAGAACCTCTGTTCTACGCGATATTGGGGGGTCCGAGTTCAAGTGCTTTACCGGGAACGAAAGCGTGTCGCTCGCACGACAACAAAATGTGGCTGGAAACAGCCTCTAGAATGCATATACAAAAATGGGACCGGTGGAGGAGAGTAGCTCAACAGAGCTACAACGAATTTGTAGACCCCGAGTAAAGTCAGTTAGAGTCTAGGCGTGCTAAAGAACACACGGGTTTTCTCGCGATATTCATATATTGTATTCTCCTCGTGATTTCTCGCTTAAAACACTTTTAATGCGGCCGTAGCCGGTCTCAAGCCCGGATTAGACGCAGAGAGAAAGTGTCGTTGTTAATCAAAACATCCTTATTTCAATCCGCGTTTATTATATTTTTATTGGTTCGTTTATTTATAATTTATTTAAATAAACCACTCTCGGTTCACGCGTTCCAGCAGGACACAAGCACCAATTAAAGAACTCCACCACACCAAGAAGACGACGCATACAGGAAGAGCCAAGTCGAGCGACAAGCGAGCGCTCGGCGCCACGATACTCTTGGCCGGAAAGCCCATGCCGACAGACGTGTTTAAGACATATATATATATATATATATATATATATATATATATATATATATATACTCAGAACTTGTAATACTTATTTTCGAATCTTGTATCTTATTATATTAATATTCATATTTTTACTCAATATACGGGAGAGCATTCTTCTTAAAAATCTAATCGACGCGTAATTAATTGGCAAACATCCTTATTTCTCCATATTATAAATCGAATATTCCGAATTTACTAAAAATCAAGAGGAAGAAGAACTCCAGCAAGCAGCGACCATCTGCTAAGCAGTTCGACATCAAGAGGCTGAGAGGACGACAACACCAGGGTGGAGTCCAGACTGATACGCAGAGCATCTTCGAGTCTTCTGCACTTTCGGTTCGGTAGAGAGGCCAGACGCTGACACGCTAGCCACAAGGAGGAACAGGTACTGTAGCTATCACCTATATGCACCTGACCTTAATTTTTAATTAACAACAATCTCACCAACTCATGTCCCAATAGACGGACCGATCTAGTCGAGGACTTATTCTCGTTAATTTCGGTTGAGTGATTGTGGACAAAATTCGGGATTTTTGCGCGTTATTATATACTAACTAACATTGCATGCATATTACGCGAACGGGAGTGAAGTGTCGTAATCGTAAATCGTTAAATTCAAGTGAAATATGGCTGACAAAATAGGAAAGCCGCTAACTGCGGACGAAATCCAAATTTTGACGAAAAATATAGCGGAGCGCGAACAGAGATTACGTGACCGCGAACAAAGATGGAATTTAGAAAAACAGAATATTACCCAAGAAGTCGAACGCGTTAGAGACGAACTAAGATCAGAAGTCGAGCCGGAACGACAGCGCACGCATTTAGTAAACGAAAGATTGAGGGAAGAAATTAAGCAACGCGAAATTTTAGAAAAAGAAAAAAACGAAATATTAAGTAATATTGTACATTCAGAAAACGTCGCAAGCAACAGCATATTAGACACGTCGGCATACGTATTACCCTGGCCGAACAAAACATCAAAGTAAGAGCTAACACGAAACGCAGATAATTTAGGATTTAGTGAAAATATTAGTGACGTAATCGCGGAAATGCGCAGGGAAATCGAAGTGTTGAAATGCACGCGCGGGCAAAGAATGCTTGCGCGATAACAGAAACGTATCATTAACGGAAATATTCGGTGACGCGATTGTAATGGACAAGCAGATGGAGCGTGATCGCGCGAAACATAATTGGAATTAAAATGAGAAACCGTGGGTTAACAGCAATAATAGGCGCGATTATAGTGGTATTCAGGGTAATCGGGACGGAGGAGGAGCGAATAACAGACCACTTCCGCGATTCGAGAACGCGCGCATTAACCAGGAGTCGAACGAAAGGCAACGCGATGAGGTACGAGCAAACGACGCGAGGCCGCGTAATCAGGCAGACAATTCGGCCAACGTGAAAAATGTCACTGTTTTCTATTGTAAGAAACCGGGTCATGTAAAAAGCAAGTGTATGAAATTAAAATGGATAAATGAGCAACGTTCGGGAAATAAGGAATACACCCCGGGGCAGGACGCGCGCGGGGTGAGAAACCAATCGCGTACACTAAATCAGATAGAGATCAACCCAAGCACTTCTACTTAATTAGGGATAAATACGATGAACCGATTCCGGTGGTCCAACTCGAATTTGATGATACACCAGCCGAAATAATCGAGACGATGGTAGACTCAGGGGCCTAGCCTAATGTCATTAAGAAATGCGCTTTGGGAGAAAAGGTAGTTATCGACAAAAATAACTGCCCGTATTTGAAGGAGACATCGGGGGCCATAATGACGACTCTTGGAACGTGCAATTTTAATTTATACGGGGGACGAACCGCGTTTGTTGTAGTGAATGACGAGTTTCCGATCAAATCCTTTGCTGTAATCGGGTCCGAATTTTGTGAAGAGCGATGCGCTCAATTAGACAACGAGTCGAGAATTTTCAGTTTCCAAAATCAAGAGTGTCACGATTGTGCCGAACTCGAACGCTTACCTTTCATTAATAAGAGCCATTTTACTCTCAAGCCAAGAGAGGAGAATACAATTATGTGTAGGCTGAGCAACCCGGACGAATTTGAGGAGGGCTTTATCACGGACGTATATTTCGCGGAGGTAGTCGTTAGGGCTGGACGCCAGTTGTACGAAAATAAGAACGGGTACGTAGATATAGAGGTGCAAAACCTAAACGAGCGCGAAGCGTATTTAACCGTGTCCGAGTTAAAAATGTTTCCGCCGGAATACAATGATATGGAAATACCCGAATTATTTAAAAGGACGGGAGAATTAACTGATATTGAGTCTATGTTAACCGACGAGAGCGACGACACCGATACTATTACGCATATGTTACGCGAGTTAGTCCCACTTGAAATACCTAGTCAAAAGGATACATGGTTCGAGGAATACGCGAATGCTTACGATGCAAGATACGAGGAGACCGGGGAGCTGAGAGATCTAGAATCCGAAATTTGTAGAAACTTAGAATATAACGAAATCACTGAAATCGTCTCTGACTCACCGCCGGATCCCAATTTTTGCTTGATTGAAGCGATTACTGAAAATTTTACAGAAAATCCGAAATCCGTGCCTAATTTCAAAAAGGACAGTAAAATCACAAAACACAAAAATTCGAGATTAATACAACATATTTTGAACGAGGAGTAGTGTACGCGCTTAATGAATATCTTATATAGACCGCGGATATATTCCATTTACCGGGCGAACCTCTGCACGCGATAAACCTCACGCAGCATAAAATAGAATTATACTGACGTCTCGGTAAACGTGAGACAGTACCCGATTCCCCATAGTTTACAGGAAATAGTAAAAGAACAGGTAATGAAGCTCTTAGACGCAGGAATCGTAGAACATAGCGAGAGCCCGTATAATAGCACACTGTGTGTAGTGAGTAAGAAGGATGATTTTAAGGGAAACGCGCAGTGGCGTGTCGTAGTAGATTTCCGTAAACTGAACGAAAAAACGAAATCATATGCTTTTTCCATGCCGCTTATCGCACATATGATCGACGACTTGGGAGAAGATACGAAGGAATATATTGTGGCGGACATGGAATCCGGATTCCACCAAATAGAAATTCGACCGCAGGACCGCGAGAAGACAGCCTTTTCGATACCAGGCTTCCACCTTCAGTGGAAACGTATGTGTTTTGGGCTAAAGAACGCGCCCGCGGCATATCAGGAGTAATCAGATCACATAGCAGGGAAGGGTAAAAATCGCAGAGCATTTCTTGACGATTTCTTTTTATTTGACGTTACTTTAGAAAAATTAGAAGAGGGTTTCCGTAAATTTGCAAATGATATAAGACAAGCCAATATGAGAATAAAGCCAGCCAAGACGCAATTTTATAAGCATTCAGTAATATTTTTGGGACACATAATTTCACCGTAGGGCATACAGCCCGACTCAGGGAAGCTGTGAGCCGTAGAAGCCTTCCTAGAATCGCGAAATCCAACTAACGTAAAGTAATTTTTAGGCTTATGCCGATATTATCGCAAAAGCATTCCGCGTTTCTCCAAGCACGCGAAACCTCTGACGAATTTATTGAAAAATAATACGCCATTTAACTTTAACGAAGCCTGTAAGGAAACATTCTAATATTTGAAATGAAGTTTAATTAAACTACCGATTTTGCAGCATCCACGATTTAATGAACGTTTTTACGTAACGGGAGATGCGTCAGAATTTACGATAGGCGGAGTCCTCTCCCAAAAGACAGATAATGCAGATTTACCCGTAGCTTTCGCGAGTAGAGTCTTAACTCCCGCGGAATTAAATTACAGCACAATTGAGAAATAATTACTTGCATTACTCTTTCGGCGAAGCAATTCAAATACTGTATTTTCGGACTCAAATTCACATTTATCACCGACCACCAACCTCTCACATGGCTTTATCGTGTGAAAGATTCGACGTCACGACTTAAACGCTGGTATTTTAAGCTAACTGAGGTGTATGATTACGATATTGAATACATACCGAGCAAGACGTACCACGTAGCTGACGCATTATCGCGTAATCCGACTAACATCAAAGACGCAGAGAGATACTGCCAGAAAATGAACGCGATATACAGTGACTCAGATAACAGCGATATATACAGACCGACAGTAAGACGAAACGCGAATAAAATCATATCAGACTCCGATAGCGAACAAACATCCGCTCCAGAAAAAGAACCGGAAACCACTCCACGTAATCCCAGTCCATCCATACCTCCTGACATAAGCTCGAATAACGATAACCGTTCAAGTCACACCGATTGAGATAATCAAACAAATAACGATACGAACAGTGACGTAAACAGAGACGACTAAAATAATGAAACCCAAACAAGCTCACAACACATCCGCTTCATTTGATATGGTCGACCCAGCGACAGTCGAATATCAGGTGGCGCGCGATAATAGAAACAGGCCAAGACCGGCCCCAAACATTATCGAAACGAGAGACTGCTTTCTGATGGCCAATGATAATTTAGTTTATTTTACAACCATTAAAAACCAACCGCTCTGCACAGGCGCACATGCCTTGGCAAAAGAAAGTCGACTCCCAGCGATAACGAACGTAATGAGAGGTAAAGCCAAAGTAACAGAAGACAACGGGGAAATATTACATTGCTCTTCCAGTAACGGACCACTTAAATATAAGAATAGATTGCGAAGATATGTGGGAGGCAATGCAGTCTTTCCTGGACGTCTGTATATCGCTAGCAATTAAGAGCGTGCGTATATCAAAAACAGACTCTCTCGATGATCTCTCGTGGGAAGAGATTATAACCACATTTAAAGATTTATTCAACGGTCACGTAACAAAAATAATAATATGCCGAAACTTGATATAATACTCGAGCCGATCGAAAGGCAAGCGATATTGAAAGATACACACGAGTCACTCATGAATGGACACAAAGGCATAGCTAAGACCTACAGCCGTATCCGACAAAACTATTACTGGCCGAATCTAAAGAAAGACGTACAGAATTTTATCAGTCTGTGTAAATTATGCGAAGTAAATAAACTTGTCAGGAAAAATGTACGCCAGCCAATGGTCTTGACGGATACACCGGCCTCTAGCTTCGAGAAAGTCGCTTTAGACATCGTAGGACCTATGGAAGCGACAAGCCACGGAAATTTATACATATTAACCATGCAAGATTTATTGACCAAATTTTGTATCGCTGCACCTCTGCAGGAGGCAACATCAATCAATATAGCAGACGCCTTCCTTAAGCGATGTGTATGTGCACTTGTGTATGTGCACGGAGCTCCGAAAATTATATTAACTGATCAAGGGGCCAATTTCACTAGCTCCTTGATGAGAAATATGGCAAAGATGTACCAAATTAAGACATGCACGACAATCGCGTTTCATCCAAAATAGAACGGTTCTATAGAGCGCATGCACCACTCGCTGAAGGAATGGCTTAAAAATTATGTTTCTAAAATTAAAGAATGGGACGAATGTTGCGAGCGCGACACTTTTTCGTATAACACGAGCGTACACGAATGCACCAGATTAACGCCGTTTGAATGTGTATTCGGTAAAATAGCACGCGTACCATCAACTCGCGATTATTGAAGAAAATATAACTGACACCTACTATTATTATCTTACGAGACTTCGAACACGAATCTTGGAAATACAAGTAGTAGCTCGTGATAATCTGATTAAAGCTAAAGCGAAAAGCAAAGAATATTACGGTAGGAAATTAAATCCATGCTTGTTCAAGACAGGAGATAAGGTCATGTTAATAAAAGAGCCACTAGAAGACAAATTGTCGCCTCAGTACACCGGGCCGCACAGAGTTCTCGAATTATTAGATAACGGCATAAATGCAAAAATAACATTCAAGGGAAAAACGCGTATCGTTTATACTAACAAATTGCGAAAAACAAAATTAGATCTTTTATGACTCGATGCTGCAGATGACGTATTTATCTTTACAGATAAGGAGCGCACGATCATCAGCATGGCGGATACAAAATTCATTCTAAGTATTTTGGCTACGTGCTTGATGACGCAAAGGAATGCAGAACAATTAACGGGATACAACTGTAGGGTCGGCTCGCCTAACATCACCACCGTATCCCTCAGCAGAGTGAGAGAATGCGAGATGCAGGAAACCAGGCCGATAATAAACTCGATCCATATACAATAACTACAGTGGATAGAATATGAATCAACTACGATCTAGCAGTGCCGAATACGAGTGTCAGAACACATTCAATATTGGACGTACATTTCGCCAATTCGACCGGAGATATACGCTTTGGCCTAAGCAAGGCGGGAGAACGAGCTTTATGCGAATACAAAGTTATGGAAACGGAGCATCCCAAATTATTCATCATCGAATATGGGCCCAATCATTGGCTACAAGAAGACACCTGGAAGTACAGGACGTGCTTCTGAGTGCCTATTTTAATACAAAAATGGCCTACATGGAACGCCATATGAAAATGAAATTTAAAGAAATGTACCGTGACGTCGATGCAATGTCACACCTATATACAAAGCCGGACGTCTTCGCCTTGACTGTAATGAAAATACCTAGATATATTGCGGTCCGCGGGCGAAGTAGCACACATGTATATCGTACACACCAACACCATGTAAGATCCTACACCTACAGGAATGCTACCAAGACATACCCGTGGAATGCAATAACAACACTTAGTTCTTGAAGCCGAGGTCCAGGATAATCACGAGGACGGGGACTTCACGTGACTGCAACAGGCTACGATCATCCATCTTTGACGTGGCAGATACATGGGTTCAGTTCGTGCCATCACCAGCAGCAGTGGAAGAACCACAAATAATATAACCATTGAAGAGATCAACATGGAAATACACGGACCTGTACGGACTCATGAATAGCGGCATATACACAGCCGCCGATCTAGAGCGCCTACGAGACCAGATGCTGTTCCCGGCCGAGAAACCAGCCTTGGTGGAACAGGTGGCGAGTCAAATCTCTGACAAACCGATGGCCAACCCCTCTGCAAATTTCCAAATTTGATCGATCGAGACGCAATCGAGGTCATTGCAAGCAGCACATGGTCCAGAATTTGGGGAGGATTTACCAGCTTCGGAATTTTCTCCGCAGGTTGTATGTCAATATTTATGCTTATGCAAATCGCAAAAATCATTGTAGATACCATCATCCATGGATACACTCTTTACACGGTGTATGGATGGGGACTTCATCTACTGGGAGCCATATGGAGCTCCATTACTCACTTGATTCTACAAATTAAACCTGTAATCGACAAGGAAGCCGACAAACGAGCAGAACCCGAAAATTCACCAACATCACCACCATCTTCCGAGGAAACAAGCATGAGGGACTTGAACGACCGACTCCGTAGTTACTGCAAAACGGGAGTCACCGTTGGAGACTCCACGTTTTGATCTTGCGGTGGGGGTGTGATGACTGCCGACTCCAGAGATGCGGAAAATGAAAATAAAAATAAAATATAAAAAAAATAAATATAAAAAAAATGAGTTATATCCAAAATGCTTTTGACAATTAGACAATCTAGACGAGGACTTATTCTCGTTAATTTCGGTTGAGTGATTGTGGACATAACAACAGCAATAAACCAATTTAATCTAATCCTCTCTCTCTCTCTCTTTCTCTCTCTCTCTCTCTCTCTTTCTCTCTCTCTCTCTCTCTCTCTTTCTGTGGCTGTGGCCACAACTGCTGCTGCTTCAGTTCCGCTACTTAATAAAACATTCCATCCGCTCATTGTTATACTCTCTACTCGTCTGCTCGCACAAGCACTGCTCTCTGCTAAGATTAAGCTGAGAAATTTGCATACGACACAACTGGATAATAACCTTCTAGTTATATGGACGGGTAAACCAGGTAAGCCAGAATAACATATTTATTAAAGGAACTTTGTTCCACGCTCGATTCTAGGTTGCATAATGAACGAAATTCTTTTATCGGCGGTTATTCCACTCCTTTTGACATGTATGACAAAATGAGTTGAGCACCATTTTCGTTAAAGTTTTTGTTATTCTTTTTCGGAATTAATTTGATATACGAAAGAGAATAATAAAAAAATTAACGACAGAGTGCTCCGCTTATTTTTCAATACATGTCAAAAGGAGTTGAATAACCACCGAAAAAAAAATTGTTCACATGTTACCTAGAATTGTGTGAGGAACAAAGTTCCTTTAATAAATATGGTATTGAAAATAATGATTTATTGTGACGTATAGAATCAAGATTTTTCGTTTATCATGTCATCTAGAATCATATGAGAAACGAGTTAGTGGTTCAAATTTATTCCATAAGTTTATTCTATTATATCGGAGATATCTGTGAATTTATTAATCCAAAGGATTTTATTAGCCCGAATCAGAATTCTTTTTCAGGTATTCACCCCTCTCCTACTCTTGTTTAGAAGGGATCCGAGACGAATTAGGGGTTTAATATTATTTTATAACTTCATTCTATCACAGCGAATATATCTGTGTGTGTATATATATATAAATTCGAAGGGTTTTATTAGACTGAGTTAGAATTGTTTTCCCAATATTCACCCCCTTGCAATTCGTGTTTGAAAGGGTTTTGGAACGATTAAGGGGATAAAATTTGTTTCTTAACTTTATTTTATCATAACGAAGATATCTGTGAAGATATAAATCCGATGGGTTTTATTAGTCGTAGTATGAATATATTTTCAAATATTTACCCCCTTCAAACCCCTGCTTAAAGTGGTTCAGAGGCGAGTCAGGGTTCAAATTTTGGTCATAAGTTTATTCTTTTATAGCGAATATAGTTGTGAAGTTATAAATCCGAAGGGATTTATTAGGCCGAGTCAGAATACTTTTTCCTATTTTTACCTCCTTCCAACCCTCTTTTTACAGGGCCCTGAGCGTATTTTAGGGTTGTAAATTTAGTAATGGAATATTAAAGTACTAAATTAAAAAAATCATCATTTTCGTCCGATTCTGAGGATCAAAACTTCAGAATCATGGCGATTTCCGCACGTACGCTCAAGATGTGCTCTCTCTCTCTATATATATATATATATATATATATTTATCTTCTGATGATTTGCTCGCAAGATGCATTGGCGCCAATACGCAGAATAATAACGAAAGTTTCAATTCATGCGTTTGGCAACTAGCTCCGAAGCATATGTTTGCGGGCAGAAAAATTGTTGAGATTGCTGCATATAGTGCTGCATGCACGTTTAATGAAGGATTTCAACCTTTATTGAAAATATTGGAGACTATGGACGTCTCAGTTGGCATCGAAGCTCAAAATCTCACGCGGAAGCAAAACGAAGCGCGTATTTCGACTTCCACTTGGCGCAGCGGGGAAGCTTCTAAGGAGTAAAGGGTGGCTGTCAGAAGCGCTCGAATGGAAAAAAACCAACATTACGACGAAGCTGAAGGATTAATATATGGAGCAAGCATCGCTGATTGACGGTAAGAACCA
Organism: Gastracanthus pulcherrimus; assembly: GCA_949152435.1. NCBI lineage: Eukaryota > Metazoa > Arthropoda > Insecta > Hymenoptera > Pteromalidae > Gastracanthus > Gastracanthus pulcherrimus. The sequence continues at coordinate 122,526,628 of OX424576.1, read as the reverse complement.
TTTTTTAATAAATACGTAAGAAACATCATAGTATCTGGAAAAAAAAGTAAATCGCGTTTTTCTCAAAACAACGTTTTTCGACCTTCTTGACATCCTAAAAAGAAACTATTGAACCGATCAAGCTGAAATTGTTAGGGCATATTCTGCACATGTATAGCTATAGTTCGAATTAGAATTATAATTATTGGTTAATATTTACTTAATCTTTTTAAACAATTTACGTTAAAAGGTCGAAAATTTCAAAAGTCCGCCATTTAGTCTTTTTAATCGGATATGGATAATTGTGGTTCGGACGATAGCGACAAGTTTACTTTTCAATAATCTTTTTGAATTTATGGTTTCAGATGCTCCAAAGTTGAGTTATCGCGTCAAGCAGTTTGGAGTAGGGGCAACTTCAAACAGCCATAGCAGCAAAATTTTCGACAAAAAAAAGAAAAAAAAATTTATAGCTTTTTAAGATCTTTTTTTTAACATGTAAAAAGTTTGAAATAATAAAATAAATTCTTCTATAAAAATTAAATTTTTTAAAAAAGTCGTCGAAATGGTAGACTGACTCTTTAAACTCGATATGTATCAAATCGCTGACCGTGTATATTCAGCCATTGACTTCACCGCTATTGTAAACTTCGTGCTCGAGATGCGTGTCTGGTCGCAAAAGACGAAAGAAACTGAGACCGATGGTACTGCAGCTTTGCTTGCCCCTCCGCGTACCTCTGCTATTGCTGTAAAACTTATTTCGCCCATTATATATGTGCTTACATCCCGGAATTTTCGAGATTAGTTTTGGGGTTAAGCAAACTACAGTATTTACACAGCAGCTGGGAAGCAGCATACGGCCGCGGTTCTTTCGTTTGTATCTGTCTTCTGATAAACTATGATCTACGAAAGAGTCACGTATTGTGACGTAACTCTGGAAAAAAGACTGTCCCTATATTCTTCACCATTATGCTCCTTCTTCATCATGATGCTACTGGCTTCAGGCCTCAAGCTGAGAGAACATTGAGATGCATATAGTCAGAAAATTATAATGGGGATTTGAATGTAGATCTGTTGACAGATAGTGATGATGCAAAGTTTGTTCGCAAATTTAACACTGAACACTCTCTTCAAGCAGTACAGTACGGATCGACACATCACACCGAGGCGTTCCATAGATGGATTGACGTAATTCTAGTGGACAATAATGACATAGTGATCATACGAACTGTGACGCGTCCTGCCGCAGCAAGCATAACATTATTGACGTAATCATAGGCGTACACGCGCCCGCTCTGTGCGAGGATCCTTCCTCGTACTGAGATTATAAAAATATTGATCCGATAGAACTACAGTCTCTTTTGTCCAGTTGTGATTGATCTATTTTCAATACACGTCAAGTTGACCTTGATCCAGTGCTGGACTGTATAAACAACAACTTATTAGACGCAATAAATAGCCTTGCGTCGATAAATCGAGTTAATCCTCGTAAAAACAGTTCACCCTGGATAGCCAATGACATAGAAGAACTCAGTTAGAAACGTGACGTGACGTACAGACGATATAAGAGATCCGGTAATGTGGAATTTCATAAGGAGTACTTAGAATTGCGTGATGAATCTCTACTCAAAACTAAACAACCGCGTATCGCGTATTGTCAAGGTAGGTTACTGGGAAAACAGCAAAGCTATACTTGGAAGGAATTACGGAATCTAGGACTCCTTACTAAAAGGGGAGGCTTATATGCATTCACGACGGAGGAACTTAATACCCACTTTGCGGAAGTATCTATATCTGCTGACAAAGATGTTGAAGTGATGGATGATGTAGTTAGATCTGCCTGCGGTGGCAGCTTAAAATTCAATATAGTTCATATCGCAGATGTCGTGCTCACGGTCGCACATTTCTTCTCGCAAGCAAGGGTCGAGGATGACATCCCGCAGAGTGTGGTTGCGAAGGCATTGCCAGTCATCGGGCAACACGTAGTGAATCTGTTTAACTCTATCCTGGAAAAGGGTATATTCCCGGACCTTTGGACGAAAGCACAAGTCGTGCCACTTGGCAAGTGTTTCACTTTAGCATCGTTGGCGTCGGACCTTCGCCCGACTGTACTAGTGTGCATTTTTTCTAAGGTTTTGGAAAAAATTATACACGATCAGATAGTAGAACACATGAAAAAGACAAAACAACTTGATCCTATGCTCTGGGTACAAATAGAGTAACTCGACGCAAACTGATCTGCACAGACTAACTCAAGGCATACGAACAGGGATTGGCACAAGACTTGTTACTCTACTATTACTGTTCGACTACAGTAAGGATTTTGATACAATCTCATCATCTAGACTTCTAGAAAATCTGCGGGCCCTGGGGTTCTCCAAACACGCTTTGGTCTGGATAAAATCATGTATATTAGGCAGAAAATACGCCGTAGTACGCGCACCGACACCAAGTCATCTTGGTTGTCCGCTAATCTTGGAGTGCCTCGGGGTTCAGTATTAAGACCCTTACTGTTCTGTCTTTACATAAATAACATCAAAGAACTATTTTCTGACCTTAATAAACATCTGAAAGAAAAAGACCCGAGACGCCTCAAACACTTTCTGTATGCTGATGACTTACCATCTTACTTACAGATCAAACCAGGAAACTTTGCCGAATTTGTTGAGATCTTGGTCAGGGTTGCGCGGTCAGTCGCTTGGGCCGGGGTTGTTGCTCTCAAACTACATAGAGCCCAGACTAAAGCTATTATTTTCGGCTCTTGTAAATACATAAATAGTCTTGGGTCGCAAGGCATGACGGAAATAAGTTTGAGAGACGGCATCTGCGTACCTTTCTCGAAAACTATCACGAACCTGGGTATGATTCTGAGCTCACGTGGTAGCCCCACGTGGACACGATTACAAAGAAGATTAATGGAGTATTATATAATTTGTGGTTCTTTAGAAAGTATACCACTCAGGATCTGCGCAAACATTTGGCCATGGCTCTCGTTTTTCCGCACCTTGACTATTGCTCTGCAGTGTGTCTAGACGCGTTTCTTGAACAATGTATCCAGCTGCAAAGACTATAAAATTCATGTGTGCGTTACGTACGAGTAACCTTGCGAACGATTGGTTACTTTCAGCACCTATGTTGATTCAGTACAATACACTGTAATGTCTGAAGGTTTCATTGAAAATAATTTTAAGAATCTAAGAATTACTAAAGTCTTTACAGAATTACTTGGTTACGAAAATGATTAAAAGATTTGAAAGTAAAGTTAAATAATAAAACAAAGAAAGTGAGTTGTTTAATTTTAAAGAGAGAAAAGGTGCCACTAATAGGTCGGCAATGGCTATCAGAGTTCGGACTATAATTTCAGATTCAGACATTACGGTGGAGACTAGGAATTTAATTCATAAAATTCACTCGAGTGATGTTCGAGAGAAAATTTGCACAGAATTCAAAGAATTGTTTGGCGACATGCTGGGCTTATATAATAAGCGCGAAATAAAATTACACGTGAAACCGAACATAAAACCGATTGCATTTGGGGCAAGGCACGTGGCTTATGCACTGAACCCAAAAGTCGAAAAGGTATTGGAGCGCCTACAAAAATTGGGTCATTTGGGAAAGGTAGAATCAAGCGAGTGGGCGACGCCTGTAGTACCGGTGCTAAAAATCAACGGCAATATTCGAATTTGTGGGGACTTTAAGTTGACGATTTATCCGTATTTAGATGTCACAAAAAGACCGTTTCCACGAATTAACGATATTTTTGAAGTCTTGCAGAGCGGGGAATCGTATTCTCGGCTGAATTTACCACACGCGTACATGCAAATCCACGTAGCTATACAACCACGCGATCTCTTAACAATAACAATACACGCTGGTTTATTTCGATACATGAAAATGACAGAAGGTATAGTCGCACCTCCCGGTGAATTCCAACAAATTATTGAGGAATGCCTTCAAGGCAATCCCAATCCCATAAGCTTTCATGGATAATATATACGTTACAGGTAAAACACATGAGATACATTTAGAAAATTTACGACGAGTTTGCAAACGTTTAACAGAACGCGGATTGCGCTTAAATAAGGACAAATGCGATTTTATGATTAAAGATCGAATCGAAGTGCTCCGGTTCGTTATTGATAAGTGCGGCTTGCATAAGTCTAAGGTGAAGGTCAAGGCTATGTACGACACACCGCGCTCTGTAAACAGCAAACAGCTCGTCTCATTCCTTGGGCTCATTAATTTCTACGAAAGATTTTTACAGAATGTATTTGAATGTGCAACTAAAAAAGAATTTGTATGGACTAAGAAATGCGAGGAGGCCTTTTGCTGGGTTAAAAATGAGATGATATCTCCGCGAGACCAATAGCCTACGCGTCAAAACGAATTCCAGAAAAAGAATTAAACAGGGCCATTAACGATAAAGAAGCCAGTGTGATCGTTTTTGGGTTCATGAAGTTTTACGGTTACGTATACGGTTGTAGAATAATTTTACGCACGGATCACAAACCATTAGAGACGATTTTCGGACAAGAAAGAGGCATACCGCTAACGGCGGCGAGTAGGCTTAAGCGTTGGGCGTATCTTTTTTCCGGATTCCAATATGATATCGAATGGATTAAAACGGAAGAAAACGGTAATTGTGACGCATTATCATGTTTGCCCATAGAATATAACACGAATCTTTTTGGCGCGGAATTTATGCCGATTAACTACGTATCCGAGAACGTAGACATAATCGACTGGAAATAAGTAGCGTTAGAATCAAGACTCGACCAAATTTTAGCGAGCATAATAAAATTACGTATTTTTGATTAGCCTAGCGTCGGTAAGAACTTATCCGACGATGAAAAAAAATATTTTACAAGGTGAAAAGAACTATCGGTCGAAGAAAGTTGTCTTTTCTGGGGCTACAGAATTGTAATTTCGGATGATTTACGCGGGCAGCTACTCGATGACTTTCACGCTTCTCATCTCGAGATAGTAAAAACAAAAGCTTTAGCTCGCTCGTACGTGTGGTGGCCAGGTATCGACACCGATATCAAAAATATTATCAAGTCATGTCAAATTTGCGTTAAAAACCAAAAAGCACCACCACACTTGCCACTAACTCCTTGGCCGTGGTCCGAGAAAGCATAGGACAGAATCCACTATGATTTTTTGAGACCTTTTTACGACATGTATTTGGTAATTCTAGATTCCTATTTAAAATGACCGAAAGTAATCAATTTTCGACAAAATTGTGATGCGAGCAAGTTAGTAGAAACGTTTGAAACTTTATTTGCACGACACGGGTTACCGAACAATATTGTGACGGATAATGGCAGACAATTTTCGAGCATAGAATTTAAAGATCTTTTGCGAAGGGAGTGAAGCAGAGCTTTCCACCTCCGTACCATCCGGCCAGGACCGGTAATGCGGAAAACTTCGTCGGTCAGTTCAAAAATAAAACTTCAAAAATTATTCAAGGGGGAAAACGGGTAGATACGGCAATAAACCAGTAACTTTTTGATTATCGCAGTACACCACATTGCACTACAAGTAAATCACCGGCACAGCTGTTTTATAAGCGAGAGCTTAAAACACGGTTTGATCTACTTCGCCCTAACTTATGCGATAAGGTTGGAAATAAACAAGGCTCGCAAATTGTTGCTAGTCCGCACGCGCGAAAGATTGAGTTATATGCAGGAGATTCGATTATGATGGACAATTACGGAGTGTTAGGCGGAAAGCGCATCGAAGGCGAAATTATAAGACGCTTATCACCGTCAACGTTTCGTGTACAGTCTGGCATTATAACGAAAAGGCACGCATATCAAATTGTAAAACCATTGCGCCAGTCAGTACGAATCGCGAATAAATCGAAGTTTCCTATTTAAAAAAGGGGAGAAATTGTAGTGTATGCGCACTGTATATCAACACAGTGCGTGTAGACACCGTGAAGCGTGTGTATGTGTGTAAACGTGAGGCCGCTTTGTAAGCAGATCCTGAGCGTCAGAATAAACCACACAGCCGACCAAGCAACATACAATAAATAGAGTATAGTCTACGCCTGTGTACATTAATTTCCCTGGCCAGCTTCCCTATTGATTCCTACTATACCCACGCAAGGCGATACATTGTAAAAACATTAGACGACGACGTCTTTATAGAATTATATGAAGAACACAAAGAATCTTGCTCTTCAAATCACGAAGGTTCAGCAGGGAAGATGGAGGTGAATTCTATCGTGAGAATGTTTTCGAGATCCTAAGAAAAATTTGGCATGAAAAATACAAATTACTTCGGCGATGGCGATTCTAAAACTTTTGCGAGTATTTTGAAGATAAATCCATATGGTGACGATTGCCCTGTTACAAAAAATGAGTGTGTGGGACACGTACAAAAACGTATGGGTACGCGACTCCGAAATAAAAAGAAGCAAGAGAAGCTCGGAGGTAAGAAGCGCCTGACGGAAAGTCTCATTAAAAAGCTAACGATCTATTATGGCTTGGTAATTAGAAGAAATATTAATTCTTACGAAGAGATGAAAAAAGCTGTAATAGCAACGTTAGATCATTATTGTTTCACAGATAAATGGCGCAAGGCTGAATTCGTGGATCAACCGGAATCTTTTAAGCATACTACTCGATTAATTGATGAGAACGTTGACAAACACATTAGCCCAATCTATGAGGAACTTTAAAATGAAGAACTTTTAACGCGATGCTTAGGCGGTCACATGCAAAATTCCAACGAGTCGTTCAACTCGACAGTCTGGCGTATGAATCCGAAACATCTGCATTCTGGTCAAAAAGTCATTTAAATTGCTGCCTACATGGCTGCAGGTATGTTCAATGAAGGGTATTCTGCGGTTTTGAATACCATGCAGTTGCTGAATTTGAGTATTGGCCAGCAGTGCAAAATATTTGCTGATAACGCCGACGCGCAACTGCTCGAGAGGGAAAACAGGCGCCACTTATTCTCCATCAAGGAAGCTCGTACGGCTCGTAGACTCGAGAAAATGTATCAAAATGATTTTTTTAGGAAGCTGAAGGTCTATTATTTGAATCGCGTTTTTTCCACTTTTCATTTTTACGATTTCTCTAAATTGGCGGGCGTGATTACAAAAAAAACTGAACAACCTATTGGAACGATTCAAAGCTTGCTATCTTCAGTATTGTATCTTCTTCTATTTGAACTAATAAGGTTGTTGAAAAATCTTTTTAATCTACTGTTATAGCAAGTTTAAGTAATCTTTTTTAAAAAAGAATTTTTTTCTGAAACCTGGAAAAATTTAGAATTTCAAAATTTGTTCCGGTTTTTCTTAGTTCACCCAGAAGAAAAATATATGAAAATTCACATTCTTTTTTATGTTTCTGTTTCAGACAAGAATTACTAACTGCATCTTCCCGACAATTGGAAACTTCAGTGGCGAGGCGCTCTACGAAGGTCCTTATAAATCGGCTCTAATTCAGCGTTTCATGTTAAAAAAATTTGTTTGTAAAGTTCAAATACACATGAAAACATCCCAAAAAGTTCGCTGGGCTCAGTTGTTTTTTTCCCTTCCAAAGGAATTCGTGAAAAAAAGCTGCTTTTAGGCCTTTTAAAGCAGGAAACCCCTTGAATAACTTACATATTTTTGCTGTAACAGAATCTAAATTAACGAGTCTCGATAAAGATTAATCCGTTGCGATCGATAATTACAAGTAGCTGCTAATATTCGAAACTTTTTAAATTTTAAAATCTTAGCTACTTCAACATCCGCACCTAATGATCAGCCCAGCGAGTATATGATAATTGAAATCTCCTGCAAAACGTCACACTACTTCTTGCGGTTTTTTATCGGACACCGAAAACTGCCTTACCATCTGAATTTTTTAACGTTTGATCGGACTTTCTTCCATTTTATAGTAATGTTGTAATTATAGAAGATTTCAATTGCCACATACTCCAGGATTCATGCGAATCTCTATATATGCGCTCTACCATAAACAGTTTCTCTTTTTATATAGTAGTCCCTTCCGGACCTACTCATCATGTCCTTAATGCATACAGAGTTATGGCACACACGTGGCTAGACCTATGAAGTGTTCCGTTTACTGTTGGATATGATATATCTTAGCTTTCGTTTTCGTTATCCTCCACCTAACCCGCGTGAGGTGCTGCGGCGCGAATGTTTCGCAAATTTGAATAGGCCTGATACTTACATGACCTTCAGTCAAACCTCCCCAAAATGTTCGATAAACTTAACATAAACACCAAAATGAATGTCTTAGCATGGCAATGACGCGCTGTCTTTATGAGCATGCGCCGTTGCGTATATGTGTTCTCTCTAGTCGCCGTAAACCATGGGTCGATAGTTACGTTCGATCCTTAAGGAGGTGAAAGTCAATTTTTATCCTCCCTACTTTACCGACCCGGGAATTTTAAAATATTGGCTATAATTAAAAGAATAAATTGAATTATGAGAAACTAAGAGGTCATTGCCCTTCGTTTTGTAATTATCTACCACTGTGCAAACTTTCAAATAAAAATTTTGTGGCTTACATCAATGGCATTGGAACGAAATTTCATGATAAAACAGAGATCTACTAGAGGTGATCCGAAATTTCGTTCCAATGCCATTTATATATGGAATGATATTATCTGAAACTTAGAAGAGTGGTATAATGTTAAGAAAGGAAGGGCAACGATGTATTTGTTTTTCATAATTTGGTTTATTTACTAATTGTAATCAATGGTTCATACCTCGGACAAAGATTTTTAGGTTAGGAATTCCGATGGGAAATCACTAATAGAGGAATATCGGGCTTTGCGCGCTCAGGTGTTCAGCCGTCTACGTAACTCTAAAAATGCGTACTTCAGTAACATAGTAGTCAATTTGCAGCGCGATAATAATATTTGGAAATCTCTTGATAGTTTATATGTAGTCTCGTATCCTATTGTATATCCATTCTCACGTTTTCATCCGGATCATATAAACATTCATTTTGCATTAATTTCCAACTCACCCCAATTACTTATCCCCACCACCGCAATCAACTCTCTCAGTCACTTCAAGCAATATTCCTCTATTCTCATTTTCAAACATAGAATCAAGCGACGTTATGGAGGCAATAAACTCAGAACAAATCAAAGACTTAAGGTCTATATGGCATTGCCATCGTTCATCTACGTACTTCATGTCCCATTATTCTTGATCAATTGACATATTTTCAATTCGTCAATTACAACTGCATCCTTCCCTGCACTTTGGAAGCAAACACTTATTACTCCGATCATCGAATCATCTACTGTGACTGACATATCTAATCTTCGTCCCACCGCCGGACTTGTTGATTACTGTAAAGTACTCGAATGCCTTCACTCTAAGCAACTGAAAAATCATCTGGAAAAGTATAAACTCATTCATCTGCGCTAGGTAGGTTTTTGTTCTGGGTATAGTTCACAAACGGCCTTGCTTAGGGTAATCGAAAATATCAGAGTAAGAATGGATAATACTAAATTTGACTGCATACCTCATCACATCCTTATACATAAGCTTCGTTTATTCAATAGTATATTATGAATAATACTATGAATAATACATTATGAATAATATGAACAATACCATGAATAATACTATGAACAATACCATGAATAATACATTATGAATAATTCTATGAACAACACTATGAATAATACATTATGAATAATACTATGAACAATACCATGAATAATACCATGAATAATACATTATGAATAATAGTATGAACAATACTATGAATAATACATTATGATTAATATATTAATAATAATACTCGCTTTGCTCGGGCGGTAAATCCACCCTTAGGAATAATCTTCAACTTTATTCTCTTGTTGCATGTAGAACTTTATTTCCGACTTAACTCTGGCTACTTCACTGAATTGAAGAGTGGGACCCACGTAAAGAGAAAGAAAAAGCTCAACATTTAAAAAAAGGAAAGAGAAAGCATTTGCGAAAAATTAAAAAAAAAGCATTTTTGAGAAAAAAAGTAGATTTGCGGGAAAAAAGTGGATTTTTGGGAAAAAAGTAGATTTGCGGGAATCATATGCCACTTTTTTCCCGCTTTTCAGGTTAATAAAGTGGTCATTACAGTTGAATCGAGAATATAATAGCTTATCATACTATAAAATTGGTTCATTTTTTACCTCGCCAAATTATGCGAGGTTGTCGTTGATGCGGGTGGCAACATCAGGTTGGATACATACTTTTATGAGGATACTTCAAATATCGGTTCTTGTTCCTCTGTTATTTGCTATTTTCATCGACCTCCTGACTGTACTTCGCTTCACCAGGCGCATGATCTACGCTGATGACACGCAAATCTGTAGGAGTTGCTATCTTTATGAAGTAGTAGATACCATCGCTAAAGTCTCAGTTGATGCTACAGCTATTTCCAATTGGTAAACTGCCAATGGTCTTACCCTTGATCTAGTCAAACCAAAAGCCATGCTCCTTGGTAGCACACTGAACCTAACCACTGTCAATCTGGCAGATCTCCCTGTGTTATGGTAAATGGCTCTCATGTACCTTTCGTGTCAGAGGCGAAGAATCTCGGAGTCTAGCTAATGCCTGATCTCGGTTGGGAGGAACATGCCTCTCACATCTGTCAGCGAGTATTTGGCACGTCACATCAACGTAGACCTCACAAGCATGAACTTTCCGTTTTTGTCCGCAAATCCCTTGCTCAATCACTTATACTTCCCAATTTTGATTATGCTTGTCTTGTTTACCATGATATCAACTAGGAACACGATATTAAGCTTCAACGAGCCCATAATGCGTGTATCAAATTTGTGTTAGGAAATATTCCTTGGAGAGATCATGTTACCCCCTACCGGAATCGGTTCGGATGGCTTAAGGTCAAGACCTGTCGAGAGTACTTTCTAGGTTCATTGACATTGTCACTGCTCAAAACTGAATGGCCTGAGTATCTGATCACTAATTTTATACAAATGGTGAACGAAGACGCGTGCAAGTCAGATCGGATCACTGCTAAAACTTTCCTTATATAAGAACACACAATCTCCCTTATGGCCAACTCCTTTTCCATAGCAGCATCATATTTCTGGAACAGCCTTCCCGACAACATAACATCTCTCCCACGTAATAAAAACTACCCTTCCTTTATTTATTTAAATCCCGTCTCTTGTAATACCTTTTCTCCAAAGTCCTCGATCTCTGACAGGCGCGCTGGGTATATATACCCAGCTTATTTTCTGTTTATAACGTTATAAATTAAGATCATAAATTTTTAAGCTTTTATGTTTTACGTACGAGTATTATACATTACAGTTAAAATTAATCTATTACTAATACTATGAGCGCTTTATCACTGTTATTCTAGTCTAATACCTCGTTTCACGCACGCTGTATGATTTTACAACTTTACAAAGTATATGCTAAATTATTGTCAAGTTTAACTATACTCCCTTTTTTATATATACGAGGGTAATTCAATGAGTCTTTAGAATGACCAACAGATGGCGCGCGAATCGCTCCAAATCATCTGTTTTCAGTCAGCACCACTCCCGACTAGATATATGGTGCAGTCACAGTCCACATCTTCTGAGTTTACGTGTTTTTATAACCAATTGAAAAAAAAAAAATTGCTTGTTAAGAAAAATGGAAAAAAACGAGTTCAGAGCGGTAATTAAACATTTTCATTTAAAGGGTTTAACTCCATATGAGATAAAAAATGAATTGGACTCAGTTCATGGCACATCTGCCCCTGCCTTAGCAACGGTTTATAACTGGGTAAATGAATTTAAGCGTGGTCGTACATCAATAAGTGACGAACCATGTTCAGGAAGGCCCGTAGAAGCAACTACTCCCGAAATCATCAATAAAATCCACGATATGGTGTTGAAAGATAGAAGATTAAAAGTGCGTGAGTTAGCTGAGGCCACAAGGATATCTATAGGTGCAGTTGTTTCAATTCTACATGAAAAATTAGGCATGAAAAAGCTATCGGCAAGATGGGTGCCGCGTTTGCTCTCAGCTGAGAATAAACGCAATAGAGTGGTCGCCTCTGAGGCTCTTTTGGCGCGCATAAGTCGGAATCCTGAGGAATTTTTTCGTCGATTTGTGACTGTGGATGAAACATGGATACACCACTACACTCCTGAGACAAAGGAACAATCCAAACAGTGGATTTCCACAGGCGAACCAGCTCCAAAGAAGGCAAAGACCGTAAAGTCAGCTGGTAAGGTTATGGCTACAGTTTTTTGGGATGCATGTGGAATTATACTTATTGACTACTTGGAAAAGGGTAAAACAATTAGTGGTGAGTATTAAGCATCATTATTAGAGCAGCTGAAAGAAGAAATTAAAAAAAAACGACCACATTTGGCGAGAAAAAAAATTCTCTTTCATCACGACAACGCCCGAGTTCACACATGCTTCGTTTCAATGGCTAAAATTGAAGAACTAAAATTCGAATTGGTCGAACACCCACCGTATTCACCAGATTTAGCCCCCAGTGACTTTTTCTTATTTCCAAACTTGAAAAAAATGGCTCGGTGGACAGAGATTTACGGACAACGAAGACGTCATTGCCTCTGTAAGTGCTTATTTTGAGGAACTTCCGAAAACGCACTTTTCTGAAGGATTAAAAAAACTTAAAAAGCGATTGACCAAGTGTATAGAGCTCCAAGGAGATTATGTTGAAAAATAAAAAAAAATTTACCCAAAAAAAATTGTTTTTATACTTTATTCTAAAGACTTATTGAACTACCCTCGTAGTATACTGTATTATATATATACGGTGACCCATTTTAATCGCCGCACCTGGATTTCTCGGAACCTAAGCCAGATAGGGAAAAACGGTTCAGACAAAAGTTGTAGGGGACAAAGGGGGCCACACAATGGCGCTAGCGTCTTTGACCTTGAACTTGACCTTTAAGGTTATTTCAAGGTCAAAGTGGTTTTTTCATATGGGAACACCTAGTTTTGACCCCGGATTCGGAAAGAGCGGGAAATTTTACGTTCAAAATCATATTGCGAAAAATTTTTCAAGATCATTTCAAGGTCAAATCAAGGTCAATCTCCGAAAAGTCCGTTTAAAATCGTTTTTTCCATGAACCACATGCTAAGCTCGTTCAAATTGATCGTAGGCTGTAAATCAATTTTTAAAATTGTTTATTTTTTTATGATTTCTAGGCAAAAACAATCCGAAGTGAAGTCAATTTGACCTTGAGATTAAAATGAAAACCCACAAATTCCAACTCACAAATCCTAACCCCACAAATCTCAAAACCAAAAACATTCGATCCGCAAACTTTAAACTCACGCATCCTTAACCAACATCTTCCTACCTCACACACCCTAAACCCACACACCCCAAACTCACATATCCTATTTTATTCTTTAATTTAAATTTTGACTTTGTATTTGCATTTTTTATTAATTATTATTTTTTTTTTGCTTCTACAATTATCTTAGTCGGATCCTAATTTTTTGAATTATGAGCTGTCAAAAAATGTGATTCTTTTTACCAAAAATACTCATAACTTCCTAAAAAATAAAGATACAACTTTTCTGTTTTGTACAAAAAGCATCGTAGCTATTTTTTTAGAATCGAACTATTAAAAAAGAAACTTAATATTAAAAATGGGCGAAAAATCTTAAAATCGGTGAGCAGTTCAGATTTAATTAAAAGAACCATTGACGGGACCTATTTTCTTCATAGATGTATTTTTAATGATTACATTATCAAAATTAGTACGAGGGTAGTTCAATAAGTCTTTAGAATAAAGTATAAAAAAAATTTTTTTTGGGTAAATTTTTTTTTATTTTTCAACATAATCTCCTTGGAGCTCTATACACTTGGTCAATCGCTTTTTAAGTTTTTTTAATCCTTCAGAAAAGTGCGTTTTCGGAAGTTCCTCAAAATAAGCACTTACAGAGGCAATGACGTCTTCGTTGTCCGTAAATCTCTGTCCACCGAGCCATTTTTTTCAAGTTTGGAAATAAGAAAAAGTCACTGGGGGCTAAATCTGGTGAATACGGTGGGTGTTCGACCAATTCGAATTTTAGTTCTTCAATTTTAGCCATTGAAACGAAGCATGTGTGAACTCGGGCGTTGTCGTGATGAAAGAGAATTTTTTTTCTCGCCAAATGTGGTCGTTTTTTTTTAATTTCTTCTTTCAGCTGCTCTAATAATGATGCTTAATACTCACCAGTAATTGTTTTACCCTTTTCCAAGTAGTCAATAAGTATAATTCCACGTGCATCCCAAAAAACTGTAGCCATAACCTTACCAGCTGACTTTACGGTCTTTGCCTTCTTTGGAGCTGGTTCGCCTGTGGAAATCCACTGTTTGGATTGTTCCTTTGTCACAGGAGTGTAGTGGTGTATCCATGTTTCATCCACAGTCACAAATCGACGAAAAAATTCCTCAGGATTCCGACTTATGCGCGCCAAAAGAGCCTCAGAGGCGACCACTCTATTGCGTTTATTCTCAGCTGAGAGCAAACGCGGCACCCATCTTGCCGATAGCTTTTTCATGCCTAATTTTTCATGTAGAATTGAAACAACTGCACCTATAGATATCCTTGTGGCCTCAGCTAACTCACGCACTTTTAATCTTCTATCCTTCAACACCATATCGTGGATTTTATTGATGATTTCGGGAGTAGTTGCTTCTACGGGCCTTCCTGAACGTGGTTCGTCACTTATTGATGTACGACCACGCTTAAATTCATTTACCCAGTTATAAACCGTTGCTAAGGCAGGGGCAGATGTGCCATGAACTGAGTCCAATTCATTTTTTATCTCATATGGAGTTAAACCCTTTAAATGAAAATGTTTAATTACCGCTCTGAACTCGTTTTTTTCCATTTTTCTTAACAAGCAATTTTTTTTTTTCAATTGGTTATAAAAACACGTAAACTCAGAAGATGTGGACTGTGACTGCACCATATATCTAGTCGGGAGTGGTGCTGACTGAAAACAGATGATTTGGAGCGATTCGCGCGCCAACTGTTGGTCATTCTAAAGACTAATTGAACTACCCTCGTATTTCTGAAATTCGAACGCTACTAATTCACATTATTTACATAAAACAAAAAAATAAAAGGAAGTTTTAGTTTTATTTGCAATCAAAATAAGAAACAATGCTTTATAGAATACCTTTTAATGTTTTGACGATTATTTTAATTTAAAATTTAAAATTTAAAAAGTGTTACAAACGAAGTATTTATGGCAAATACAGTTAGCTAAATAAAGTTACCGTAATTTTCCAACGTTTTTCCTTTTTAGGCGCGACCGTATACGTATAATATACGAATATTTTTGATACCATTTTACTATTTAAATTTAATAGTAATTAATAGCTGGCTCTGAAATGGCTGACTATCCGCCCAACGAGATCGTTGATATGATTTTGGTTTTAGGAGCAAGCCAAAATAACTATCGTGGTGCTGCAAGACTTTATGCTGAACAATATCCTGACAGACGATACTCTGACGATAGAGCTATCAGACGTTTAACTCAAAGAGCTCGTGGTGGACACATGGTTCGCCAACGTAGGCGCCATGAGTATGATGAAAATGATAATCGAGTTGTAACTATCCTTGCAATAATTCATCTTGATCCACACATTAGCGCTCGTCGAGTCGAAAGGGAAATTGGTATTCCAAGAAATACTTTTTTAAGAATTATGAAGGTGCTTCAATATCACGCGTATCATATTACTTTGGTTCAAGAGCTACAGTTTGAGCATTTCCAACAGCGTATTGTGTTTTGCCTATGGGCTTTACGAATGATAGAAAATGATCCAGACTTTTTTAACTTTATTCTTTTTTCTGATGAGGCAAAATTTCAAATTGATGGGGAACTGAATAGGCATAATTGCTATTATTGGTCTGATGTGAATACTCATTGGGTCAGAACTGTAAACCATCAGAGACGTTGGAGTATTATGGTATGGTGCGGGATTATCAATGGATATTTGATTGGTTCTTATTTTCTTGAAGAAAATGTAAATCAACATACCTATTTGACGCTAATAAGAGATGAACTACCTGGATTCATGGAAGATGTTGATTTAGAAACTCGGCAAAGAATATGGCTCCAGCAAGACGGCGCACCACCACATTTCGCTCGAATTGTAAGGGCTTTTTTGAATGAGCACTATGGTAACAGATGGATTGGTCGAGGAGGTCCGGTTAACTGGCCTGCTTGCTCATCCGATCTTACATCACCAGATTTCTATTTATGGGGGTATTTAAAAAATGCTGTTTTTGAGCAACAACCCACTACAAGAGCAGATATGCAGGATAGGATTCTTCGAGCATGCTCTGCCATTCCGAAACAAACTTTGCAGAACACCGTTCGCCATTTTCAAAGGCGTTTGACTATGTGTCTTGAAGCAAATGGTCGTCATTTCGAACACTTGCTTCGAGGTTAAATAAAAATTTATTTACATTAGTGAGAGGCGAGGGGACTCACTATAATCAAGCAACCCGAACAGTGAGAGGCAAGGGGACTCACTATAATCAAGCACTCCAAACAGTGAGAGGCAAGGGGACTCACTATAATCAAGCACCCCGAACAGTGAGAGGCAAGGGGACTCACTTTAATCAAGCACCCCAAAGGAAACAATCCTTACTATGTCCACGTCGTTGTTTCTGGGTAGCGCGAAAAGTAAGGTTAATACATTTACAACAGAAGCTTCAACGATCTTAAAGTTACCGTTAAAAAATTATTTTGCCCTTGAGAAAAATTTTTCAGGGTTCAGGATGTGTGGATTTGGGGTGTGTGGGATTAGCATGCGTGGGGTAGGGATGTGTGTGGGGGGTGTGGGGTATGGTTGTGTGGGACTGGGGTGTAACAGTTTAGTATGTAAGGGCACGAAGTTTATGGGGTTAGGATGTGCGAGTTTGAGTTTTGTTTACTAGGATGTGTAAGTTTTGGGTGTGTGGGTTCCCCTATCAAGTGGCACGGTATTGCCACGAAGGCGAGTTTGAGAAGCAGACGAAGCTTTGGCGCCCGTGACATATTTACTTCTATATTGGTGTTAGGATTTTTCATTATACAAAAAAAATGCTTATCGTTACTGTTGGTAAGTTTTTTTGGCTTATTAGCATGTTTTTTGAGCGAAACTATGATTTCCAACAAAAATATTAGTAAAAGAGCGGCTTATTTTTATAATATGTGAGTGTATAATCCACAAATGCTAAAATCACGTTTTTCTTCTTCAGCCCGAAAAGTGGTAGGACCGTGAAATTGGCTGCAGAAGGTGTGTGTGTGTGTGTATATATATATATATATATATATATATCAAGTGAAACTTTTAATATATATAAAATTAACGTGTGTATTGAAACAAAACGAAATATTTCAACTTCTTTCCTTCTATATTATCATGAAAGGGCTATTTATTTAGATTTTAATAAACTATCTACATCACTCAATCTGATCTGAAAGTGAAAGGACCGTGAAATTAGCCGCATACGGCCAAGAGTAATTTGGGGATTGCTTTCTCATATATATTGCGTTCCCGCTCTTTCCAGCTATTCAGGTGATTTTCAAAATCAAAATTTTATACAAAAATACAAATTTGTTCCACATTTATACATGTATCATATTGCCTACAAAGTTAATTATATTTTAGGTTAGGGTTATATGTATTTCGTAGAAATTATTATTCTATTCTATTAATATACATTACCTTTATATTACGAAGTCTGAAATTTGTTAGAAAATGTTACAAATTCTTCAGTGCTGTATAAATAATAATATCTCAATAGCTGTACAGTCGAATTATGTGGGAAAGCAATCCTCTGCGGGCTGCGCGGTTGACAACAGAAATTTATGAGAAAGCAATCCATGCGCTATTTGGATGCGCAGTTGCATTTTTTTGGACTCACATATGTAACGTAATAATATACGTCACGTATCTGAGCGTTCAACAACAAAAAATCAACGTGTTTATATTGATGAAAAAAGAGCTTATATAAGAGTATAGGGCTTGGAGTTAACAACTATTAATAGGAAGAAAAAACGGAGATGTCGGAGGCACGACAGATAGCTTGTCCGACTTATAAATTTCTATGTCTGTTTATAACTTATGCTTAAGACGTTTTATTATGGCGCGGTCCGGTTCCATGTTTCAATAATTATACCCCCGCCCCCTGCTTTTTATTCATAACACAAAAAATCAATCAATAATTATATTCCCTTCCCCCCCCCCTCCGACCCCCTGGTTTTTATTCATTTTACATAAAAGTTAAATGAATAATTATATTCCTCCCCCCCTCCCCCTGGTTTTTATTCATTTGACACAAATATTAATGAATAATTATGTTCTCCCCTCCCCCCGAACCCTCGTTTTCATTTATTTATTGGCATGAACATTATAATTTCTATCACTCCCCTTACTTGCTAGCTCGACGTTAATTTCATAATACATATACATATTCCTCTTATAATTTCTTTCTCCCCCCCCCTTCCCTCCGAACATTCTATTTCGAAAATTTGTCAAGTTTCTACAGATATATATTGTATCAATGTTTACAATAACTATTGTTTAATGAAAAACGTAACACATACTCATAATCGTGTGTATTTTATATCTAATATTAACAGTAGTATTATAAGATTTAAATGTTTTAAGAACGGCAAAATGAACTTTCTTGACATATCCATCTCTAGTTAATAAAAACGATTTTGAAAAAATTCCATATTCCTCTCCTTCCTCAGTACGCCCTCTATCGGTTATAACTCCCTCGCGTCAAATTCACCATTCTCAGCATTTCTATATTCAGTTTACCTGCGACCTTTAAGACCAAAAGATTTCGAGATGCACTTTTTGTTTTTTTAATGATAATTTTAATTATTTAAGTGCTAATCTAGTGATATTCGCGAATATTAGTATCTCTAAGAAAAAACTTTTAACCAAAGTAAAAAAGTTAGACGAGTTTGATGCATTGCGTATTATTATGCATTTTATTTTTAGAACAAACTTAAGGTACTTCAATAAGACCGCTTAAAAAGATATGAAATCTCTAAAAAAAACTTTTAAGCAAAGTAAAAAGGTTAGGCGAGTTTGATGTATTGCATATTATCATGCATGTCAATAAAATAACGTAACATAATAATATAATTTTGTTTACTACGAAATTACCGATTAAAAAACAACTGAGATCAATTAAAGAAGGCAATTTTGTTTACAATGAAATTACAGATTAAAAAACAATTGAGATCAATGAAAAAAGTCAAGTTTATAACCATATTATCTTATTCATAATACAGCAAACAAAAAATCATTGTGTTTAATTGTGGGCTGAGTCAAGTGATTGCTCATTTTAACTTAAGTAATATATTGATCAATTACAAACAACTCAAGATACTACGTAACTTGCCATGCCCGTTTCATTTTATTCATGGTGTTGTCTAATTGCAAGTGTAACTTTCTGCATATTTTATTTGTGTACACAAAGTTAATTATTATTTTTATATAATGATACATTTTCAATATAGATTACTAAATGTAATTGAACAAAATAGCATTTAATATAACATTTTTTCTTTATGTCGAAAAAAATATAGAAATTTCTGTCATGAAAATTTTATTCATTTTGAAATCAAAAATATATATTAACAATTACTTTTTAAATAATATTCATAAAATTTTGCATATTTAAAAAGTCTTTGTAAGAAGTTAATAACATTTATAAATTTGTTATGACGTTGTAGCGTATAAAAAGAAAATTTTAGTTGTTCACCTATGAATAAAATGAAACGGGCATGGCAAGTTACGTAGTATCTTGAGTTGTTTGTAATTGATCAATATATTACTTAAGTTAAAATGAGCAATCATTTGACTCAGCCCTCAATTAAACACAATGATTTTTTGTTTGCTGTATTATGAATAAGATAATATGGTTATAAACCTGACTTTTTTTATTGATTTCATTTGTTTTTTAATCTCTAATTTCATTGTAAACAAAATTGCCTTCTTTATTTGATCTCAGTTGTTTTTTAATCGGAAATTTCGTAGTAAACAAAATTATATTATTATGTTACGTTATTTTATTGACATGCATGATAATATGCAATACATCAAACTCGCCTAACCTTTTTACTTTGCTTAAAAGTTTTTTTTAGAGATTTTTAAGCCTACGATCAATTTGAACCAGCTTAGCCTGTGGTTCATGGAAAAAAACGATTTTAAAGGGACTTTTCGGATTTGTGTGGCCCCCTTTGTCCCCTACAACTTTTGCCTGAACCATTTTTCCCTATCTGGCTTAGGTTCCGAGAAATCCGGGTGCGGCGATTAAAATGGGTCACCGTGTATATATATATTGTAATATTGTTTTTAATGTCCAATGGGACAAAGTCAGACCCGGGCTACTAAATATATGAAACAAAAAAGTCTCTTGCTCTTTTCTTCTACCTTCTTGCCATGCGTGCTTTTGCACGCCCTTCGTCGGCTGCTCTCACGCTCCTTAAGAAGGTTGTATGCGTAATTGTATGTCATAAAACCAAACATATTTTACTACAACTTAATCTCACATAATGATATGAAAGTCAATATATTATAAAATAAGAGGTTTTAGTCAGACTAAAAAAATTTTTTTTATCGAAATTCCGTTATTGTAAAATTAGTTATCGTCAAATTTATACTTTAAAAAAAGAATAGTTGACGAAACATTGCAGACTTCTTTATTTGTTATCTTACGTATGTTCTATACTTTTATTGACATAATACTTATACAGAAAGATGACAACTACATAACTATATTATAGCACGATGCTACTCATAAAGCAGCTATATCCTTTTTCCGAATCAACTGTCATTGTTGGTCGATAAAACAGGTGAAATTCGTAAGAACAGATTTATCGATAAATTATAGTGCGTGCTATTTTCAAACCTTTAAAATGAAAATTAAGTTAACTGTAACTCGTTTCTTTATGATATAAGGATTGAACATATGCTATAAAAGAAAACTTTAGTTTTTTTTTTGCCATTTTAAGTATACTACCCCTTTAATACTATATAAGGGGCGTAAAATTCTACAATAAATTAACACAATAATGCTAAATGCATGTTTCATATCACAACAAGAGAAGTATGTTGATGGTACATTTCAGTTTATCTCACTGTTTTCACTCTTTCAACTAAATCAATTCGGGAAAAACTCTCGGAAGGATCGGTTGAATTTTATAACAAATTTGTAAACAAATTTTGGGAGTCATAAAAAATGCTCTTAGTTACGGCGTGATGAACTTAATTTTCTTTCATGCAGAACAATGTTTGTATTTTTTACTGGGGTACATTAAATACATTTGAGAAAAAGTCTATGAAGGGTCGGGAGAATGTTCTTACAAATGTGTATTTCTAATTGTTTTTGTGTTATTGGATTATAGCATAAGAAACAGCACTTTACTAATACTTCGAATTTTTGATAAATGAGCGTTCGCACGAAGCACGGCCTAAGTTGACTCAATTGCATACAAAATATAATTTAATTTAAAAGAATATATATCTCGGCTAAGTACACTCACAAGAAAGTCAAGATGTATACTCGATTTTAATTTTCTTGTGCCCGAATTTAGCTGATAAATTTACTTACTTAAGTTACATCATATTTTGTGCGCAATGTCTTAAGTCGGTTTAGGCGGTTCTTCGAGCGAACGACTCAAACATCAGTGCTTAATTTAGTATTCGCTCTAGTTGAGTCGATTTGTTAAAAACTCGAGGAAGAGTCGGCAGATTGTTATGACAAGTATTTGTACATTTTTTAGACATTTTAGGACCGCCACGGATATGTCATTCGCGTCGCTCGTAGTACGAGCTAAGACGAGTCAGCGAAAAGGGATGTGTAGCCTACGATGCGCTCGATTTGCATCGTGGAAGTTGGCTCCGTGGTCTGAGTACGCACCTCATCCTCTCGGGCCCTTGAGTTCGATTCCCGTAGTCCACAAATTTTTATTTCGCTGCCTACTCACCTTCTCTCTACGTTACAGACCCATACTCCAATGGAGTATACCAGAAGGAACAGCATTTTATTAATATATTGAATACTGTCAAGTATCACTGTATGATTTTTCATTCGCGCTTTATAAGGAGGCAGCCATGGGATAAACTCAAAAAGAAATCTTTCTTACGCGTCCAGAAAATTTCTTATGTTTAATAGCAATTATTCTGAAAATTTGTATACTATCAATGTACAATAATGTAGTAAATGTTACCGTTGTAAATCCTCAAAATCTTGATCCTACATGTTATAATAAATCATTATTTTCAATACCATATTTATTAAAGGAACTTTGTTCCCCCTCTATGAACTACAAGACCTTGTCGAAGCCCAGTACCTCTTATCTTACAGGCCTGTGGTGAGTGAGAAGGCTTATTCAAACTAAGAAGCAGTTCACTCAACTCACACTTACACACCAGCATACTACCACGCATAATAGTACTCACGCTATCAAGCACTACACTCACCATTACGCAGACATTTACTTTTATATGCATTACGTAGCACTTACCACATGCATTACACTGAACAAAATACCCAACCATCTCCTCTCTGGCGGTACAACTAGTCGTGAGGTAGATATACAGAAAACACGCCGGGACACGCTGGAAGTGCCCGAATCCCTGTCGGTTGTACCCATCGGCATGGGTAAAGGGTAAACGTGAGCCTAGCTCTTCCGAGTTGGTTAGTTCCGGCGCTGGATCAGAAGCCGGTCGCTTCTGACACTGATCAAGAAGTGCGTATTGGGCAGGGGGATCAGATCTCCTGTTGCTCCAGGCGAACCCTGGTCCGCGCGCGTTTTCCGAGACCGGGAAAACGAAGGCTGGGCCCCAAGGATCTGGGGTAGGATCAAAGTACCCGCCCCACTACGTACGATGTAACAGTTAACAATCAAGAAAGAAAATGTTCCTACAAAACCAAGTGATGAGCCAGAGGGCAGCTAAACCCCAAACCTACCCAGACCAGGGCTAGTGACGTCCTGGTAGAGTTGAACACGAATAGCAGCGACCAGGAGCTGGGGACTATAGGAGTCTCCATCAGGAAAATAATGGGCCAGTCGGGGGTCGTAAAGAACCTCACACCTAAGACAAACGTGGAAGTCAGAACATCCAGCGCAGTCTTGACCTTGACAGCCTCACTAACAAAGAAGAGGTTGAGACGACGATCAAGAAGGTCTCTGAAGAAGCAGGAGTCTCAACGGGTGAGATCAGTGTTTCGCTGACCAAGCCCAATACCACGGAGTAGCGACTGGCCATCGTAGAGATGGACCAGGAAAAGGCAGAGTTCCTTCTTGAGAAGAACCGCCTGAAAGTCGGCTACATGAACTGCCGACTGAGAAGGTGGCAGCGGCTCCAACGGTGCTTCAGATGTCTGGGTTACGGACATCCAGCGCGCGATTGTCGTGGCCCAGACAGAAGCAAGGCCTGCTACAAGTGTGGCACAGATGGTCACAAAGAAGCAACCTCCAAGGCTACCGAGGCGAAGTGCGACTTGTGCACTGACCTGAAAGTAGACTAAGCACAGTTGGGCCACACGCAGGGCTCAGGGCAGTGTAGAGCGTTTCGCGAAACGCTTAGGCAGATCAAAGCCAAGCATTAGTGATGGACCGAATAACGGTCCTTCAAGCCAACCTCCATAGAACCGAGTTTGCCAACAGCCGTCTGACTCATAGAATATCTGAGACGAAGGCTGATGTGCTACTAATCAGTGAACAGTACTGTAACTAGGACAAGCCCACCTGGTACCTAGACACACTTGGCACAGCAGCAATCTTTATGAAGCCACAAACCATCAGAGTGGACAAACACTGAGCAAATCATTTTTCCAGGAACATCGCACTCCTGGTGACGCTGGACGTTAAGAACGCCTTCAACTCGGCCAGGTGGCCTGACATCTTGGAAGCGTTAAACGTATTCAGAGTCCCAATGTACCTCATGCGGGTGATATGAAACTATTAAACGACTTTATCCTCCGCTATGATACAGAAGGTCAACGCGAGATATATCTCAGCACTGGCGTGGCACAGGGGTCGATCTTTGGCCTAAATTTTTGTAATATCCTTTACGCCAGCCTGCTGAGGCTCGGCCTGACAGAAGGGGTGTACATGATAGCGTACGCTGTTGATGTCGCTTTAGTCATCATCGCGCGGAACTTTGAACGAGCACAATATCTGCTTAACCAGACGATGCGCAGGATCTCGCGCTGGATGGGGGAACGAGAACTTGACTTGGCAGCTGCTAAGACTGAGATCGTGCCCTTCACCGGCAAGCGGATAAACCCCATCTTTACCATGAAAGTGGGAGAGACGGAGATTTTGAAAAGAAAAGGAGGCTACGTATCTGTGACTCAAACTAGATACCAAATTTACCTTCTTTCGTCACCCGGCCTGTGCAGCGGACAAAGCGATTACAAAGACGGCACAACAGAGCCGTCTCATGGCGAACACGAGTGGCCTTAAAGCGAGTAAGCGACGGCTGCTCATGTCAGTCATCACGTCCATCCTAGACCGGCAGTACTCGTTAGTGCCGGAATCGTCCCGATCGACCTGCATGCAAAGAAGCGCAAGAGAATCTAAGTACGGAAAAAGAAAGAACCAGCAGAGGACAGAACAACCATCCACTGGGAGGAACGGGAACATACCATGTCAACGTGGCAACATTCCTGGACAAACGAAACCAGGGGTCAATGGACAGCCAGACTGATACAACAACTGGCCCCTTGGATAAACAGAGACCACAGGGAGGTACGATACGATCTTACCCAATTCCTGAGTGGTCACGGGTACTTCTGCGCTTACCTCAAACGCATGGGGAAGGTTCAGAGCCCGAAGTGTATTTTTTGTTCCGTTGATTGCGACGATGTGTTCCACACGTTTTTCGTCTGCGAACAGTGCAACGAAAAAAGGACAGCTCTTCTCGACTTGGTCGGACAATTCACGCCCGAGACCATCCTGGGCGAAATGTTGTCCGCCAAGAATAAGTGGACCGTCACATCAAAATTCGTCAAGTCCGTTTTACGAGAAAAGAAGAGATACCTGGATAGAGCAATTAAAGAAGGTATGACTGTAGCGCCGGGAATCGCTCCGACGCCCCATCATCACCCACGGATGGCGAACGACCCCGTGGAATAGGGAGATAAAGAAACGTCTTCTTAACCGGAAGACGTACGTCTCCGACTTTTATGGATGTCGCGCAGAGGAACGAGAAAACTTCTCCTTTCCAAACAGTGATGAAATGCGCCGGTTCGAATACGCGTATAAATAAGACAGGTTAGATCTAACGGTCCCTCGGGGGATTTAGAATTATAAATTTTTTAATTTGTTTCATTTCAAGGCAGCAGCGGTTGTCGAGATGATACTAGAATGGCACTACCCAGAGGTATTGTGGTAAACGGTACCAGGGTGGGTTCCGCCAGAAGAGGAAAGGGAGGTAGGTTTTAGTGGGTCAGTTTGCGATGCAACGGCTGTGTAGTTTTTCCGCGTTTTTGTTTATTTTATTTTTCGTCCTATTTTATACACACGGCTGTGCAGACCCAGTCGAGTCGGCCTCAGATGGCATTTCCAAAAACTCCCCTCGAAAAGAAAAATAAATAAAGGAACATTGTTCCTCACAAGATTCTAGGTGACATGATTTTTTTTTCGACAATTATTCGACTCCATTTGTCATGTAGCACAAAGAGAGCGACACACTTATTCGTTAAAATTCTTTTTATTATATTTTTTCGGAGACCTAACCGATTTCTTGAAATTTATTTATATTATTTCTTTTTTAAATCGGTTGGGTCTCCGAAAAGGAATGATAAAAAATAATATAATGAAACAAAGAAAATTCGTTTATCACGTCACCTAGAATCATGTGAAGGAAAAAGGTCCTTTAATAAATATGGTATGGAAAATAATGATTTATTTCGACGTGTATGATCAAGATTTTGAGGTTTTACAACTGTAAATTTTAAAATATTATTAAGTATTAATAGTCCAAAAATGTTTAGAATGATTGCTTTTAAACATAAAAAGTTTTCTGGGCTCATAAAAAAAATCTTTTTTTGGGTTTAACCCTGGCCTGCCTCCTTAAGGTGGCTCCCTTGTGAAATTTCTAAGATCTCCGTATTAAATTTTAAGAAACTGGGACTTACATGAAATATTTGTTATTATTGTTTGAAGACGCACAGCAATTTTTAGATTTTTTTAACCTATATATTAAAAATTATTCAGCATAATGTGTTATTTTTTAGTGAAAATTGGCTACATTCAAAATAGCCCTCGTGCACACCTCATTGTCATACACTTCTAAGAAAATTCTATAATTATTCTAAAACTAGAAATAACTAATATTCGCTTTTAATTTGACTTGATTATTTATTATATAGCTCTGGTGAATGTATGTGTGAATTTGTTTAAAAATTGCTATATTAATACCGCTTTTTTGATGAAAAAGTGAATATTATCAATGGAAAGCAAAATTAATAGACAAATCGGTCAAAATCATGAAAAAGCACCAGAGATTAAGTCACCTTAAGTCGATTTGGTATAAACTCGAGAAAGGGTCGGGAGAAAGATATAACAAACATTTCTACATTTTTTGAACATTTTTGGATGCATCCTATCTTGGGTTATATCAGTAGTAACGGCATTTTGAAAGCTTCTAAGCGTCTTTAATCGGTGTAGAAAAGTGTTTTAAAGAGTCAAGCCTGAGTTAAATTCTGTAAAAATCATTGTCCATTTTACAGACGACAAAAATATTTTGACACAATCTAAATTGATTTAAGTTATTACATCTTCAATATGTATATTATATGTGATTTTGCCATGAATTAGACCCCTCTAAGTCGTCTATAGTCCCTTGAAAATTCGCTAATCTACGTTAATGAATTTAAACCTTTTTAAGCACTTACAACGTGTTTTTTAATCAGGCGGTGCTTTTTTCATGGTTATCGAGGCTTTAAAGTATTCCTCAGAAGTGTACTCATAGACTTAAAGAGCGACATTTAAAAAAAAAAGATTATTTTCAATTGTTAGACACACACATATCAATAATAGTAGTATTATTATAGTATTTTTATATTATTATTATTGATAGGTGTGTCTAACAATTAAAAATAAAAAAAAAATTAAAAAAAAGAAAATTAATAAAAATAATCGCTTTTTAAAAATGTACCTCCTTAAGTCCATGAGCACACTTCTGAGGAATACTTTCAAGCATCGAAGAACATGAAAAATGAACCGCGTGATTAAAAAACACGTAGTAAGTGGTTAAAAAGGCTCAAATTCAATAACGTAGATTAGCGAATTTTTAAGGGATTATAAAGACCACTTAGAGGGGTCTAATTCATGGCAAAATCACATATAATATACATAAGATATAAAAACTTGCATCAACTTAGATTGTGTCAAAGTATTTTTGCCGTCTGTAAAATGAACAATGATTTTTACAGAATTTAACTCAGGCTTGACCCCTTAAGTGGTGTGGAATAATATTTCAAATTCTATGGGAAACGATTCTTTTTATCAAATTCATAAGGTATTCGTTCACTATAACTATTATTCTGTATATCAGAGAGTATATGGCATATATATGCTCTATACTTCATATACAGCCTATGTATGAGTATAAGGCGAGTGCCGAAAAAGAAGATTTTTGCATCACCCGAATGCACATATATGTATATGCATGCGAACATTTCTTAAAAATTTCGATTTTAAACACTTAAAAGCTGAGTTTAACATGATTTCAAGGTTTTTTTACTATTGTAAAGCCTTTGCGAGGACGTCTTACATTAAAACAAACTAAGGACGCTAGGCTTCATTTTAGGTACTAGAAAGCCCCTCCCAAAGCCTCATCAAAATCCAAGTTCCGCAGGGTTGGTGTTCTCCTTGTTAGTAATAATTTGTTACAAACAACCACGTTTACCCAGTTTGGTTACTCTGAAAATAATCTAAAATAATACGCTTTATGTAAAATGGGTTATCATATTCATTTTACATTTATTTATAAAACTAGTTTCTATGATTTTGTTACATTTTGTAATTAATCTATTACAATTAATCAATTATATTTCTTAAATTTTCAGGAAATCCGTTCCCCAACATACTGACACATTCTTCGGATGGGCGATTACTTCTACAAAATGTACTACTAAATGAAGCCAAAAAGCAGTACCGGTTTCAACAGTATGAAAAAATTGTAGAAAATATTACGCATAGTTAAAAAATTTTTAATTCAAAAATGGAATAGATATACAATTTTTTTTAGTACATTATGCTATTCACGATTTCACTGTAAAAAGAATCTAATACATTTACAAAATTGTATAATAAACTTTCCAGCTGTATGAATAACATAATTTGTGTTACTTTCTCCTTAACAAATGCCCAGAAAATAACCATTTAAGGATGATGTAATTTATAATTACCTTATGGGTTATCACCTATTGTTAGATACATACAGAAAAGTAAAAAAAAAATGCTACAGAAGCCTATAAGACCATATTACTAGGTCATATACAGTAAAGACAAAAAATAATCCATAATTGGTAAAGCTTCCCACAATGACATTTTAAAGGTTGATTTTTGAAAAAAATTCTATAGATTATATTTTATCAGAAGAAGGAATCTTCGTTTGCAGATTTAATCAAGTTTATTTTGTGTTAAAATTAAAAATGTTTATATAATTTTTTATTTAAAAAACATGATTTTAACCTTTTTTTAGCATTTTTTTTAAACAAAAATTCTTAGAAGTATTAAAAGATTCATTCTTTCAAAAAAATATTTCTCTTTCTTATATATTCAAAAATAAGCAGTTCAAGTTTAAGATGGATCCATCAAAAACTTTATGGTGAGAAGCATTTCTAAACCTGAAAAATATATTGTACAATAATAAAATTTTGAGAGAACAGCACTTTTATTAAATATTTATAAATTATTACTTAAATTATCTATAAATACTCATAATACAGTTACAACTATCACATCTACAAATATTAATATCTACATAATTTAAGACCCCCAATAATTTTAAAAGTTATTATTTTGCTTCCTCACGGAGGTAGCTTTGTGATGGTAAAAAAAAACTTTTGCTAAAAATATGTTAGAAACATGTTTTGTGACATTAGGAATCAATATATACTATTTTTAGAAAATGTATGTATGGATGTGTGTGTGTGTGTGTGTGTGTGTGTGTGTGTGTGTGTGTGTGTGTGTGTGTATGCGAGTGTGTGTGTACGCATGTACGTAAAGTGGCATTACTCTGAATATACGCGGTGAAAATTAATTTTCAGGGCTCATTTTTTTTTAAGAACGGAAGCTCAAAAATATATTTTTTTACGATGTTTTTTTTATAGGATATTTGATTTTTGATTTTTTGTTTTTCGGGTTTTTAGATACCTTAGAACTAATATCATCGATTGAGTGATAATGCATTTGAAAGAGTATAATATTACCTATATTTTTCGACCCGAAATTTTGAATAATTTGTTTCCCTTGCTTTGTTATACACAAAATCGTCTTTTCTTTTCAAACCGTTATATCTGTGAAATATAAGAAGGCAAACTGTTTTTAAAAATTGAAATGATTAGGAATATGAAGAAAAATATTTAGTTACATTTTTAAGGCTCTATCTTTTTCATATGAAAAGAAAAAAATCTTCAAAAAAAAGATATTTTGTTACCTGCCAACTGGAGTAAAGTGGCAGCATTTGATTTGAATCTTTCCAAAGGCTCATTTTTTTCGATTTTTAATGAAGATTCGAAATTAAAAAAAAATTAAAGATTCACCGACTCCTTTTTTATATAACAATTTTTCGTTTATTGGATTTTTGAGTTTCGGTTTTTCGAGTTTTTTGGTATATTAGAAATATCATGATCAATTTAGTGTAAATGCATTAAAATGAGCATAAATTACCTATCTTTTACAACCGCAAATTTTGGATAGGCTCTTTTCTTTATTTTGTTATATACGAAAAAAGTCATATTTAGTTTAAACCGTTTAAACTAATTCAAAAATCTATGATGGCA
Organism: Gastracanthus pulcherrimus; assembly: GCA_949152435.1. Taxonomy (NCBI): domain Eukaryota; kingdom Metazoa; phylum Arthropoda; class Insecta; order Hymenoptera; family Pteromalidae; genus Gastracanthus; species Gastracanthus pulcherrimus. Next base: position 122,496,652 of record OX424576.1, on the reverse strand, counting down.
AATCGTTCACAAAAGTTTAGATGATTAGAATTTCAGTGAATCTACGTACTAACATCCAATTACATTTAATTTAAATATTTAAATAATTTTAATAATTTACAGAGAAAAGATTGCTGTAATGTAGATTATTATATATCGTTGTGTAATTTTAGTAAAAAATTATCTTTTGTCAAACCATCAATGATAAAAAAGCACACCTTCTTGAGCTATTAATTGAAAAAGAGACATAGCAATTTAAAATTAATTTATTAGAACAAAAATTTCATATTATAACAATTAATTTAGTTTGAGGAAGCGAAGTGCCAAGGAATTGGTAGCGGTTTTTTATTGTTGTTCCTCAATCTCTACTGCACATCTCTGTTATTATACATACTTTTAGACATAGGGGAGAGTGGAGCAAGGTGTACTGGAGGCTATATCTCACGTTGCAAGTGGCGCCACCTGTTGAAAGCGGCTAAAAACTTCATTATATATGCTCAGAACGTTATGAAAATTGTGTTTAGGTCAATTCAAAATTTCCCCTTGTCTGCGCGAGTGTAGTGTCAGCTTTTTGCACACTTTTATAAGATTTGCTATTTGCTTGTATACAAATAGAAATATTCCGGGTAAGTAAAGGTGAAAACTTTTAGCGCTATCGTAAAGAGCAGCTGAACATCTTCAAAAATCACCTTTGTTACAATTTTTATACCAAATATAGACTACTTGTTTTTTACTTATTGTAAAAAAATCTGCACTTTCGTAATTAAATATTATTGATCGCGAGTGGGTTTTTGTATACTCGCGCATCTTGATTTGCGTTCTTAAAATGAGTTTCTTAGTGCCAAATATATAAAAAATATCGTACTATGTAACTGAATTTATTTGCAATACAACGCAGAAACCATTGCAAATTTGAAATTGAATTTTTTTTTTATTTCATCCGTAAAGATGTTCCTCTTGGTATGTAGAATTGATGTGATTTATTTCAGATGTTTTGAAACCCTTAGGTTCAACGTTATTCAAGACTAAATATGAGCATGTAGACATTTTTTAAATTTTTTATCAAATTTTAACCACCATTTATTCAACAAAATTTAATCTTATATAAATAGAAAAAATATATTATTTAGCAAAATTTATGAATTTTTCATTAACATGGTCCAAAATCTCTTAATTCCTCTTTCGATTAATTAAACTCACTATACAATTTAAAATCCTGTATAAAAAGTGGGTTTGATGACTCGAACCATTACACCAAAAATCATGAAGATAGCTTCATTGCAAAAATGACTGCCATAGTCGCCAAATGGCAGAAGTGCAATATTTATATAAAAAAATCAAAGTATCATGAAATACTGTTAAATTCGTAAATGATTAAAATACACATTTTGGGAATAAAGTCATATTTATCTTCAAACAAACTTTAAAAATATGTGCTTAAAAAATCTGAAAAAATTCAAGACTATTTTACATACGAAGAGAAACATTTTTGCAGAAATAATTTTCTTTTCTCGATTTCCTAGTTAATTACCCGAGTATATATATATATATATATATATATGTGTGTGTGTGTGGGGGGGGGGGGGGGGGGGTAATTCCCTGGGAAATCGAGATCATAACAAAATTTTTGTTTTATTTCTTCGGTAAAAATGTTGTTCTTGGTATGTAGAATGTATGTGAATTTTTTCAGATGTTTTGAAACCCTTAAGTTCAAAGTTGATCAAGGCTAAATATAAACATATAGTAATTTTTTACATTTTTTTGCTAATTTCAACCTCTACTTATTCAACAATGTTAAATTTCTTAAAAAATGATCCCTTATATATATATACAGGGTGGGCCATTTTAATCTCCGCACCTAAATTTCTCCGTTCCTAAGCATGGTATCGAAAAAAAGTTGAGACAAAAGTTGACAAGGGCAAAGGGGGTCAAACATTGGTGACCTTGAACTTAACCTTGAACTTGATCTTCAAGGTTATTTCAAGGTCAACTTGATTTTTTTAAATGGAAACCCCTAATTTTTATATCGGAATTGAAAAGAGCGGAAAATTTTACATCGAAAATGTCTTTAAGAAAATGTTGTTTTATGACCTTAGAGAGGTAAAAAATCTAGGTCAAACGTCTGAAAAACGATAAAAAGCTTTTTCTCTGAATTATTACGGTTTTCTGGTCGAAGCAAATAAACTCTCTACCTTAAAAATTAATCACAACAACCTTACTTTGTTTCATGACCTCCAGAAGGTCATTTCATGGTCAGAATGGTAAAAACTTGTGTAGTTTAACCTCATAATTGCCATTTTTATTGTTATTGATGGTGGGACCTTATAAAGGTCAGTTCGTGGTCGAACCCTCAAATTTCGGCTGGCCAGAACAGAAAACAGTGAGTACATTCGCATCGGATGCGAATGGCATTTAACAATTTTTATCCCTTGACCTTTCCAAAGTTAAGTAAAAGGGCTTACCTTACCTTACTTTTTGCACTACCCAGAAACAACGACGTGGACGTAGTAAGTTCTGTTACCATTGGGGAGCTTGATTAGCGTGAGTCCCCTTGCCTCTCACGACGGGGTGCTTGATTTGCGTTAGTCTCCTCGCCTCTCACTACTGTAACTATTAAGATTGTTAACCTCGCAGTAAATGTTGAAAGTGGCCGCCATTTGCTTGAAGGCACACATTTACTCGCCTTTGGAAATGTCGTACTGTTCGTAACAAAGTTTGTCCATTCTTTAAAAAACCCCATAAATAAAAATCTGGAGATGTCATGTCAGGTGAACAAGGAGGCCAAGCAACTGGACTTCCTCGTCCGATCCATCTACCATTGTAATGAGTATTCAAAAACTCACGTACAGTCAATGCAAAATGCGGCGCAGCACCATCTTGTTGAAGCCACATCCTTTGTCGTGTCGCTAAGTCAACATTTTCTAAAAGTTTTGGTAATCGATCTCTTAGCAACTCCAAATAGCTGTGTCTATCAACATTATCTTCAAAAAAGTAAGGACCAATTAAATGACGATTCACAATCCCACACCATACCATAAGACCCCACAGATTTTGATGGTCTACAGTTCTGTACCAGTGCGGATTTTCATCAGACCAATAATGCCAATTGTGCTGTTAAGATGTCCGTCGCTATAAAATTTGGCCTCATCAGAAAAAAGAATATACCTAAAAAAACGAGGATCTTCGCGTATCATTTGTAAAGCCCATTGGCAAAATTCAACTCGCATTTGGGTATGATTTGGTCGTAATTCTTGAACTAAAGTCATATGGTACGCATGAAATTTAAGGGCTTTCAGGATTCTCAAAGCTGTTCTTCTTGGTATACCAATTTGTCTTTCAATTTAACGACTACTAATATGACGATCAAGATAAACAGCTGCAAGAACAGTCACAACTCGGACATCATTCTCGTTGTATTCATGATACCTGTGTTGGCGAGTAAGATGACCTTCGCGAGCTCTTTCAGTTAAACTACGAATTGTCTTATCATCAGGATGTCTTCTGTCTGGATAGCGTTCAACGTAACGCCTTGCCGCAGCACGAGCAACGTTATTACATTCTCCTAAAACCATTATCATATCAACAATTTCATTGGCTAGATAATCGGCCATATTGAAAACTTTGCTTTAGTTTTAATAATATTAAGATAAGGAAATGTTAAGAATAATTCGAAAGACTTTCACAAAAGTACCAACATCGAATGTTTACTCAAACGTGATATAATGTAAATAATTCAATATCCCAAATAAAATAAACGTGAAAAAATCGTATTGATTTAACTACTAAACTACATACGAGTATTCATAAGACACCTAATTCAAATTTAAAATATTAAACTATTATTGGATCTTCTCAAAAAACAAAAGTAAAGTTTAATATTTTTTTATTAATAGAAAATAATACAAATTAGAATTATTTATTACAAAGGCCTCTGCAGAACACTTATTACAAATATCTAAAAATTTTAAAAGAAATGTAACGGATACTTCAAAATTTATTCCGACACGATTTAAATAAAGTTCACTATTAGAGAGCATTCAATAGAACGTGGTGTATTAGTCGTAAAATATGTTCATTAATTGACACAAGCAAGATAGACAACTGTAATCAGAAGTGGTAATGGTCAATTGTAGACACAGGTAGAAATAGGGTGTCGAACGTAACAGGTGGTAATGGATTGTCAATCGTGGTCACAGGTGGTACTGGCTGGTCAATCGTGGTAACAGATAGAAATAGAAGGTCAAACATGGTCCCAGGTGGTAATGGATGGTAAATCGTGGTCACAGGTGGTAATGGATGGTCAATCGTGGTCACAGGTGGTAATGGATGGTTAATCGTGGTCACAGGTGGTAATGGATGGTCAATCGTGGTAACAGACAGAAATAGAGGGTCAAACGTGGTCACAGGTGGTACTGGCTGGTCAATCGTGGTCACAGGTGGTAATGGATGGTCAATCATGGTCACAGGTGGTAATGGATGGTTAATCGTGGTCACAGGTGGTAATAGATGGTCAATCGTATTCACACGACATTTCCAAAGTGGAGCAAATTTGTGCCTTCAAGCAAATGGCGGCCTCATTGAACATTTACTGTGAAGATAACAACCATAATGGTTACAGTAGTGAGCAGTAAGGGGACTCACGCTAATCAAGCACCCCATCGTGAGAGGCGAGGGGACTCACACTAATCAAGCTCCCAATCGTGAGAGGCGAGGGGACTCACGCTAATCAAGCACCCCATCGTGAGAGGCAAGGAGACTCACGCTAATCAAGCACCCCATCGTGAGAGGCAAGGGGACTCACGCTAATCAAGCTCCCCAATGGAAACAGAACTTACTACGTCCACGTCGTTGTTTCTGGGTAGTGCTAAAAGTAAGGTAAGGTAAACCCTTTTACTTGACCTTGGAAAGGTCAAGGGGTAAAAATTGTTAAATGCCATTTGCAACGTAGAATTTCTCTCTCTGTCAGAATCCGGGATAAAAATTATAGGGTCCCGTTCAAAAAAACCATCATAACCTTGAAATGACCTTGAAGAAGTGCCTCGAGGTCAAGGTCAATGGTACAGAAAGGTGACCCCCTCTGTCCTGAACCACTTTTATCTGAACTTCTTTTCTGTTGACCGCTTTCCTTCTGAAATATTTGGGCGCGGAGATTAAAATGGCCAGCTTCTCCTTAGTTCGCACTGGAACGTCACACCATCCGATGCGACTGTGCTCACTGTTTTCTCTTCTGGCCAGCCGAAATTTCAGGGTTCGACCTTGAACTGACCTTTACAAGGACTCACCATCAATAACGATAAAAATGGCAATTATGAGGTTAAACTACACAAGTTTTTACCATTCTGACCTTGAAATGACCTTCTGGAGGTCACGAAACAAAGTAAGGTTGTTGTGATTAATGTTTGAGGTAGAGAGGTTATTTGCTTCTACCAGAAAGCCGTAATAAGGTCACAAAACAAAATTTTCTCAAAGACATTTTTGATGTAAAATTTTCCGCTCTTTTCAATTCCGATATAAAAATTAGGGGTTTCCATTCAAAAAAATCAAGTTGACCTTGAAATAACCTTGAAGATCAAGTTCAAGGTTAAGTTCAAGGTCACCAATGTTTGACCCCCTTTGCCCTTGTCAACTTTTGTCTCAACTTTTTTTCGATACCACGCTTAGGAACGGAGAAATTTAGGTGCGGAGATTAAAATGGCCCACCCTGTGTGTATATATATATATATATATTATATGTATATTTTTGATTTGGCAAAAAATAACCTACATTTTTATATATTAATGAAAACTTCCTGAGAAATCGAAAACAAACCAAATTTTTAATTTCAGAAAAAATTTTCCTTCTAGTATTTAGAATGCCTATAATTTTTTCATATTTTTTTAAGCCCATATGTTTAAAGTTCTTCGGAGCTAAATATGATTATATTTCCATATATATGTGGATGATTCTCTGAAAATCGAGAACAATAAAAAAAGAAAGATTTATTTCGGCTAAAATGGTTCTTTTGGTATGTAAAATGGTCGTGAACTTTTTCAGATTTTTTCAGCACATATTTTTACAGTTGTTTGAAGGTAAATATGACTTTATTTCCAAAATCTGTATTTTAATCGTTTATTTAACAGTATTTCATGTTACGTGATTTTTTTTATATAAATATTGCCCTTCTGCCATTTTGCGACTATGGCAGTCACTTTTACACTGAAGAAAGCTATCTCCATGATTTTTTATGTAATGGTTCGAGTGATCACACCCACTTTTTCCAGGATATTTAGTATTAAAATGAATTTAAATTATCAAAAGGGTATTGAAAGGTTTTAAAACCATTTTTTATGAAAAATCCATAAAATTTTCTAGTAAATCATTTGTTGTTATTTTTTTAACAGATTTAATTTTGTTGAATAATTGGAGGTTGAAATCTGGTAAAAATGTAAGAAATTACTACTTGCTCATATTTAGTCGTGATCAACTCTGAAGCTAAGGGTTTCAAAAAATCTGAACAATTTCACATAAATTCTACATACCAAGTGGAACATTTTTACCGAAGACATAAAAAAAATATATATATATGGGTCAAAATAACATCTTTTTAAAAAAGTGCGGGCAAGGGGTTCTCGAAAATGTCTGTCGCAAAAGTATGTTAAGGTACTACTAAAAATATGACTCTGTGTAAAATTTCAGCCCTCCAGATGCCCTATAGGCCGAGATATGGCCATGTGTAGGTCACAATATCACCCATTTTTAGCTGTTTTTTGTCAATTTTCAAATGCTTGCCAAAATTAAATTTCACGGTCGTTTTAGACGAATAAAAATTGATTTTCTTCGTCTTTTCACAAGCTTTCGAACCACTCATGATAGAAATAGGCTACATGGTTCATAAGGTACTCCATAACCTCAAATGTAATGAGTGTTTTTTTATATTTTTGCTCATATTCAAAACCTTGTAGAATCTTCAAATCTACATCTTTTGTACTGATTCAAAAAGGGACTTGTTTATCTTGAAAAGACAAACATTTTCTTTTTTGAAAAGTTCAAAAAGATAAAAAATTGACGAATATACGATACTTTAAAGTTAACGGTTTTTGCGAAAAACGTATTTTTTGCTATTTTCAAGTATCTAGTTCTCCCGGCTGGCAAAATATTTTTTAATGAAACTTACGGGAAAAGTTCACTTTTGTTACGTAAAATCACGAGAAAAAATTTTTAGCGTGGCTTTCGTAGTGTATCTATCAGTTTTAAGCGTTCGAAAATCCCCATATTTTAATTATTTTCAAAAATTACTTAACGTCATGATTCACACTTCAAAGTCACGTATCACCGTGAATTTAAAATATTTTTGGACATACGAAGGAGGATATTTTTCATCTTTGCAAGACGAATAAAATGCTTTTTGGGTCATAAAAAAAGATTAAGAATCGAAGATTCTACAAGGTTTTTAATGTAAGCAAAAATTGAAAAAAATAGCTTCCCTAGTTAAAATTTTGGAAAGGAACGGATCAAAATGGATTGAAACGGACTACGAAAATATTTAATTATACTTCCATTCAAATCCGTTGCAATCATATGTTATTGCCAAAATATGTGTTTAGGATTGAAACGGATTGACAAATGATTAGAACGGATAAGAACGGATTCAAAATCCGGATTTAAATGGATTGAAACGGATAAAAAAGAACCAATCCATTCCTTTCCAAAATTTTAACTAGGGTTGCTAGACTACTTGTTCTTCAATAACTAGAGGCGATTGGGTATAATAGGAACAGTTGATTTTAACGAGCAATCAATGTCAATGCATAAATTAACTATGTATTACAATAACCAAAACCTGTTATCAATAAATACTTATTTTTTGTATGTGTTCTTGGCGTATTGTAAATTCATGTGTCTTTTTGAAAAATTCACTGAAATGCTTTTTGTACAAGTAAAAGGGAAAATTCAAATGTATTTAAAAATATTTATTTTCAGAAATTTTTCAGAAATTTTAGGATATTACACTCAACAATAATTACCTTCATTAACCAATTATTAATTGTCTATTTTTACAATGAAAGAATCTGTATCAAGTGAATATAATTTTACTTTAATTGTTTGTTCATTAATGGGCTCAAAGTAGTGAAATTGCCTGGTATTTTTCACAGTCTGTGCCGATTGAAATCTTTTTGCAAGCTTCTTGCCTCTTGCTGCAACGTCGCTATCAGTAACATATAGAAAGCTGTAATATTGTAAAATTTCTTTTATTATTATATATTTAAGGCTTAAATATTTTAAAAATAATACCAATATTCATACCAAATATTTGATTCGATCCCTGACAAATAATTGTACATTTGCTGCGCATTCAAAATTTGAACCCCTTGTAAACAAGCTTTTCTGATACGCCGTTTTACCGTTCCGCCTATACCATCGCAAACACTTTTTCCATGAGATGTGGCGAAAAAATTGTAAGATATTATTTTTAATCCGAAATCTTTTGAATGGTAGCATAAATTAATAAAATGATTTCTGAAAGAAAGACAAAATTATTACTTATTGAATATGCGTGTTTTAGGAATTTAAAAAGCTGAAATGACTTAAGTGCCTTCAACCTTGAAAACCGAAAAAACGATGTTTATAAATATGGTTCTGATGTTGACTCAAGGGAATTTTACTGTTAAATGAATATAACACTGTAAAGATTCGGACACTTTGTGTACCGGTTAATATATGGTTAAAAATGACCAATACAAATTTTCAAGAGGCTAGAGTACTTAGAAACCGAGAAATTGAGGTTTTAATTTTTTGTTGTTCCAACCCGGTCTCTTATAAGAAATTGTGATTTAGTCATATTCATTTATGTCTTACAAAACATTTAATACTAAGATATTATTCTAAATTTGTGTAGTGCGCGGCAAATGTAAGATAATAATTTATCCAACTTAAAAATTATCGTTGAGTACCTGTAACTTATTAAAAAAAATTATGAAACACAAAAAACTTACATTTAACCTGAAAAATTTAGTCAATTCAGCTCTTATATAGACATTTTTGTTGATAATTAGAAAAAATATCATTTTTTATATTAAGTGCTTAGTCGTTATTTGGTGTTAATTTATATATGCAACTTCTTTAAAGGAACTGATCCTTAAATTGAAAGAAAATTGATTTTTGGTTTTAATTTTATTTTAATAGCATTTTTCTCAATAATAAGATTTAAAAACTTTTATCATTAAATTCAGAAAATTAAAAAAGTTTTCGATAGATGGCATATAAGTCTTGTACTGTCTCCTAACCTAACATGGTAGAGTAGTCAGAGCGCTGGACTCTTACGCAACCGGTTACCGGTTCAAATCCCAATCACGTCAGTTTTTTTAATACTCTTATTATTTCAGGTATTTTAATAAAAATAGTTTTAATCATAAAATCTGTCACGTATATTGAAATGTTTAATACGTACTAATATAAAATAATAATTAATTAATGTCTTTACAAAATTGTAGAAGGAATATTTCTGAAAGGTTTCATCAATATTCCGTGAAGTATTGTAAAAATGTGGACAGAGCAATTTGAGTTGTCACCAGAACATTTCAATAATATTTTAGAAATATTTTATTGAATACTTCGTGTAACATTTGCGAAATCTTTGAGAATATTTTGAAATATTTAAGAAATATTTAATCTGAATTTGCATAAATATATTTCATGCAATACTGCGGAAATGCAAATGCGTCGGACATATCAATATTTCCGAAAAGTTTCGTTAAATATTTCATGCTGCGTGGGTATTTATAGACAACTTAACCTACCTAAAAGTTCTAAAAAGTATTTTGTTACGTATTTTGATACATTATATTGAAATTAACCTTAATAAAAAGTGATAGTTAAGACATAATCTGATTTTGATTCAAATTTTACTTATAAGTCAGGTAAAATGTAAGGTGGTCAGGTCCTCTTAATGAAATATACTTCATGAATAAATAAGAAATAAAAAGTGCGCTATTTTTTATCAGCGTCGTAGGTGTAGAACCCCCTTAAGCTAAAAATCAGCACAAGACAAAATAGCTCATCGAGTAAGAGGCATCTTTAAATTACTTTAACAAGTTATGAGCTGCTTACAAATAATTTATATAAATTATTATTTGCAATTTATTTAAAAAATTGAGAAATGAATGAAATATTATCTAGTAATCTTCTCTTACTTGTTTTTAAATTGTGTTGAAGCACCATCTGAAAAATAAATCAAGTTTTCAATCCATGGAAATGTATTTTTTATTTCATTAAGCACTACTTCCATAAATTTGTGGACTGAGTAAGCTTGGTGTATCGAACTGTCTGAAATAACACAAAAACATTTGTTTTTTACATCACTTCCTGTTTGTTCTTTGTAATACAATGCGACAGTAAATAATGAAGCTGAAGTATTGTTAAAGTAAAATCCCTGGGTAGAATTTTGACTAAGATACGTATAATTTTCAGCAAAATCCATAATAAGTAATGCAGTATCATTGTCTAAATTTTTTTTACATTGAGCAAAATAATCTTTTTGATAAAAAGAAATAAAATGACGATCAGTAATATTACAAATATCTCTTGTTAGATTATCTATGAACTCATTTAAAGGCTCATTGAAATTTTCAAGAGTCACTCTAGTGCTGGCTGAGCTTTCTGAATCTTTGCCTTTTATAGATACGGGAGCCCAATTACTATATTCTACATTTTCCAAATTGTCATAATTAATACAAGAGATAAGAAACTGGCGAATACACTCTTCTTTAGGACACTGATCACAGTTTTTGAGCATACAGGTTTTGTTATCAGCAAAGCATACCCCAGCTTCAATTACTTCTTTATAATCAGTGTGTTTTGTTATGGCAGATAATTTCAGTTTTACATTCTGATGAATGGAACAAACGCATATGTTATGACCTGGATCTCCAGCAAAAACACACTGTTTAGGTCTTATTTGAGAAACAAATGCTAAGCAAGGAACAGTTTTACGTCCACTGGCCTTAATCCAATTTTTATATAAATCTAATAAGTCATAAATAATAATTTTTTTTTTAAGTACAATAGGAGATTCACAAGGACTTTTTATCGTTACACATTCTTTCATTCCACTACACATTATACTGTTTGAATCATCCAAATAATAATCTTCGATTTCTTTTCGAATTTCAGGTGAAATTCGAAGATAACTTTTTTTTACACGTTGACCAAAAGCACCTAAAATAGTAAATTACAATATTAATAATAAATACTATGCTTTTTTAATAATATTTTTCTCTAAAAAAGTGATGGCTTAAATAGTGAAGCCGCTTAAAACTTCTTCTGATTAGTTGTCTTTGAGACACCCGAGTATAAATGACTTTATGTAATATCAGATATACTTATATTTATAATCATATAAGAAATTCATATACGAAGATATATGAATATATATGATCATATATGCAAATATTAATCCACGTATGAGCATAAATATATTACGGCAACATATAAGTATATATGAATGTTTATGATCATGTATGCCCATATATGGCTTTATATTATTATATATGAACCTATATAGACATATAAAAAGTTTCATTTGAATGTGAAATTGATCCATATATAACCATATATAAGCACATACAGTTATATACAATCGTATACAGTTGTACATAGGTATAAATAATAACTCAGTTGGCTTTATATAATCATGTGTAATCATATATGATCATATATGAATATATATTAAATCAAGTTTGTCCATTTTCTTGTCGTGGCTTAGAAATTCAAAATTATTTTATTTACGAAAATTAACTATAATATAAAAGAAATTGTATTAAAGTACTTCATAAAAAATTTATTTAAAAATATATATTAAGACAAATTCTTACATTACTTAAAAATTATATACTTACCAATATGATTTTTTAATTTTTTGGCTTCACTGTACATATAATACGTACATTGAAAATACTGAGTAATAGTTTTGAAACTACAATTATCTGGTAATATACTCAATAAGCTTATTTTTTCATCAGTTTTGCAGGTATCAAATTTAGATTTAATGTTCACAATTATATCACGGAACCAACAACTTTCATTATGCATTTGTTCTAAATTCTCAAATTATGTTAATTTAACGTCACATGCTTTTTCAAAAGTTTTGGTAACCTTATTTACAGCAAGCTGCACTACTTTAATACCTTTCTTAATTACACGTTTATCATCCAACTTCATTCGTTTAAATGGAGGTATACCCAAATTATTTAGTATCGTATCAAGACACCTTTGTTTTTGGCTATTTGATTTAAAATCTGAATCAGGTGTGTTTTCAAAACTTTGTGATTCTGTACGTTCACTTGCACAGTCTTTGGATTCAAAATTATTTGATGAGGGTACAGATGTTTCTTTCATTTGCACATATTCTAAAATATCTGATTCGATTTGAGTTTCACATACACTGCATTCTTTGTTTTCAGAAGTAAATGTTTTATTATGAACTTCTTCCAAATATTTTATGTAGTTTGGTTTTAAAAAATATAATTGACTGTTAATTTTGTTTCGATGCCTCTTATATGGATCAATACAATACATACATTCTGTTTGAAAATCATTAACTTCTTTCGTAAATCTCAGGAAACAATTTTTGCAAACTTTTTGTCCTGGTATTACATTGACTTTACAAACCCTCATACATTTTTTTGATAATTCCACTGTAACCTCTTTTAATCGGTATGTAGTATTTTTTGAGTGTGTATTCCACGGATCACAGCAATTCTTTTGTAAGGTTGAATAATAATTTAGAAATTTAGCACAATGATGACCACAAATTGTTTGATTTTCTGAGTTTTTTATATTAGGTAATCTTAAGAAAAGACATTTAAAATCTTCGTCTTTGAGGTTTTCAAATTTACGTAGAATCTTTTTTTTAGTATAAGTATTTAAATGGCAGTCTTCGTTTAAATATATGCCAATACAACATTTATCTGTAGTCTCCATGATACAAAATATTATTTATTTTCATTGATTAACGGGCCTTAAACGCAAAAAATATAGGTAGGGAACAGTTACAGTTACAACCACAGTGTAAGAGAGACAGGTGAGCCAACTCCTATACTCCCTGCTGTGATCAAAACGATGCGCTTCGGCGCTTCGCCGCCTAGGTAGCGCTTTAGGCAGTATATACTTACAGTGGGTCGAAGTACAGTGTGGCAGATGCCTGTGCTTGACGCTGATTGGTCCGCCATTTTTAGGACATTATGTAATGGTTCTTGCCTATACACAAAATATACACTTTCGGTTTAGCTAAATTTAGCTATATAAATGCTTTTAGTTCTATATCTATGTACATTGTCCTAAAAATGGCGCTTCCAGTCAATTGGCCACACTGTCCCTCGACCCACTCTATATGTACTATACTATATGGATCACACTTAAGGGCTCTTTTCATGCACATCGCTAAATACACCTAAACAGTATTGATGCATATCCACTCTACGTAATGTTTTATTCTATGACGTCTAATGTAAACTGAAATCCAGTTATAAATCAACTTAATTATATTGTATACTTAAATTATAACTGGATTTCACGCTGAAAAGTTTGTTGTTGTTTAACTTTTGAGCGTCGAAGCTCGAAGGGCTATTGCACTTAAAAATGTACGTCGAGGAATAGCGACTGATAGCCAATCAATCACAAGCAAGGTTTAAAGAGATTATTCCTTCTTGTTCCTCCATGTTCCTTCTCAAGAAGGAACGAGTCCCTTTAAAGCTTGCTTGTAATTGGCTATCGGGCCCTATTCCTCGATCTACCTTTTTTGCGTGCAAGAGCCCGAAACTCCAGCCATCAGCTGTGACCATTAAGGTCTCTTTTCACAGTGACACGCGCCTCGCGCACCGTGCACCGTGCGCCGACAGTCCGCATGTTCCAAAATGTTCCAACGAACGAAACAGATAGGAACTAAGAGGAACACGTGTTGGAATACATGGACTGATGTTGATTCATCTCTGTTTCATTAGATGGAACACGTTAGAACACGCGAACTGTCGGTGCACGGTGAGCGGCGTGCGGGGCGCGGGTTACCCTGAAGATAGACCCTTAGACGTCATAGAATAAAACATTCCGTCGCGTATGAAAAGGGCTCTCTACAGTCAGCCATTGATTCGACATATATAAATAATATTAAATTCAATTGATTGCTCGTTAAAATCATCCGTGCCTACACCCAATGGCCTCTAGTTATTGAAGAACAAGTAGTCTAGCAAGCTATTTTTTCAATTTTTGCTTACATTAAAAACCTTGTAGAATCTTCGATTCTTAATCTTTTTTTATGACCCAAAAAGCATTTTATTCGTCTTGCAAAGATGAAAAATATCCTCCTTCGTATGTCCAAAAATATTTCAAATTCACGGTGATACGTGACTTTGAAGTGTGAATCATGACGTTAAGTAATTTTTGAAAATAATTAAAATATGGGGATTTTCGAACGCTTAAAACTGATAGATACACTACGAAAGCCACGCTAAAAATTTTTTCTCGTGATTTTACGTAACAAAAGTGAACTTTTCCCGTAAGTTTCATTAAAAAATATTTTGCCAGCCGGGAGAACTAGATACTTGAAAATAGCAAAAAATACGTTTTTCGCAAAAACCGTTAACTTTAAAGTATCGTATATTCGTCAATTTTTTATCTTTTTGAACTTTTCAAAAAAGAAAATGTTTGTCTTTTCAAGATAAACAAGTCCCTTTTTGAATCAGTACAAAAGATGTAGATTTGAAGATTCTACAAGGTTTTGAATATGAGCAAAAATATAAAAAAACACTCATTACATTTGAGGTTATGGAGTACCTTATGAACCATGTAGCCTATTTCTATCATGAGTGGTTCGAAAGCTTGTGAAAAGACGAAGAAAATCAATTTTTATTCGTCTAAAACGACCGTGAAATTTAATTTTGGCAAGCATTTGAAAATTGACAAAAAACAGCTAAAAATGGGTGATATTGTGACCTACACATGGCCATATCTCGGCCTATAGGGCATCTGGAGGGCTGAAATTTTACACAGAGTCATATTTTTAGTAGTACCTTAACATACTTTTGCGACAGACATTTTCGAGAACCCCTTGCCCGCACTTTTTTAAAAAGATGTTATTTTGACCCATATATATATTTTTATTCATTCTGAATTAATTTTAGATTTAAATAAAATCCTAAACAAAAAAAGACATATTAAAAACCATTAAGTGTTAGGAGATTTGAATGTCGATCTATTTGAACTAGATTTTCTGAGTCAGGAATTTTTTTATAATCTCTTAGATAAAAGATATGTCCTAGGTTTTCCAGGCATTACAAGGCCTCCGGTTGGCAATTGCAAAAGTTCTTGTATTGACAATGTCTTTATTAAAACTAACGATCTAAAAATAGAAACCTACAAACTAAAAAATTCGTTAACAAATCACTATCCATTTTTTATTGTCATAAATAAAATTGAAACTGACAGTAAAGATCCACAAATAACATTAAATTACTGCCAAATGTAGCAACGGACAAATTAATAAATAAAATAAAACAGTGTATAAAAATGGCCAAAACAATAAATAAAGATAAGAATAAAGGTAGAAAAAGCTGGATTACTAAGACTATTATGAAATCATGTGAAATGAAAGAATTTTTATATAATCTATGGCAAATGGATCGTGATAATGAACATTTAAAAAGTGAGTACAAAAATTATGCGAAAATCTTAGACAAGGTAATTTTAGATGTAAAAGTTAAATACGAATAAAATCTAGTCAAAAATAACTTAAGCAATCGAAGAAAATTTTTTGGAAATTATAAACCCAAAGGTAGGAAAAAATGTAAAATTATATGAGTTCTCCTATTGCAATAACATTTATTGACCTTGCAAAAGCATTTGATATTGTTAATCATGAAATTGTACTTAAAAAGATGTATGCACACGGCATAAGAGGTTAGGCACTTGATTTAATAAAAAATTATCTCATCAATAGAATGCAAAAAGTGAGACTAGGACAAAATGCGAGTAAATTTACAACAATAAATACAGGAGTTCTACAAGGAACAATCTTAGGACCTCTGCTATTTATAATTTATGTAAATGATCTGATCTATTGATTTGATTATTGATTATTGATCATCCGGAATGATAATATTCCGGATAATAAAATTATGTCCTATGCTGATGACACAGCAATAATCTCTACAGGCAAAACCTGGAAAGAAGTAGAAATAAAGGTGAATAAATACCTCGAAGAAGTGTCAGACTGACTGGCACTAAACAAACTAACTCTAAATGTTGATAAAACAGTATATATTACTTTTGGTAATTATTGTGATAGCGTGCCAAAAAATTTTGATTTATTTATAAATAATAAAGTGTTAAAGAGAGTTGATAATAGTTAATATCTTGGTATAATTTTTTATTACAATTTAAAATGGAATGAAGACATAAATTATATAATAAAGAAAACCAGATATTTAATATTTATTTTCTACAAGATTTCCAAATTTATGGTAACAAAACCTTTGAATATGATATATTATGCTTTTTTCACAGCACTATAAGTTATGGCGTAATTGCTTGGGAGGAGCCTATAAAAATAATTTAGATTTACTACAAAAAATACACAACAGATTGCTAAAATTAGTTTTCAAAAACACTTTTGCACAAAAAAAAACCTATGAATTTACAACAATTATTTTCTCTTGAAAGTATTAAATACAATTATAACGATATGAAAAATACCTATTTAAACTGAGTTAGTAGAACAAGGTATAAAATTATACCACTACCAAAAATATGTAAGACAGTAAGTGATAAGAATAGGTATATCAAAGCAATTAAAATATTTAATTAATTCCCAAATGAACTAAAAAATCTTTATACAGTCGAAAAACTACACTTCTGATACTACCAAATATGACTACTAATGTACAAATTAATTATGAACAAATAAGACCTTTGTTTCATTCTTTATATCGTTATGAACAATTTACACGTTAGGACATTTTGTCAGTGTATATCCGGTATCTATTACAACAAAAAAGATGTGAAATTATCAAGAATACTAATCCTACATCGGAAGTCCATCAGGATTTTGTATTACTTGATAAAATAATACTGGATATACGTACATAGAAATGTGTTAGCGGTAGGTGTAAGCTACACTATAATCGCTTTCATCGCATATGTCTAACTATAACTTGCATAATATGATAATCTTATATACAGACAACTAAACAACAATTAATATTATGAAAAGAAATTTCCATTTTAGACTTTCTCGACAATAATCAAGAAAGTATAAAATGCAAACTGATTGCTCGTTGGGTATTTAATTATTTTAAAGAGAATCTAATGGACTCTACGAGCTATAAACCGTTATATTACTCAAACGGACTTTTACCCTCCGAAAGAGAATTAATGCGAAAATAACATCCGAAAGAGAGTAAATAAAAGTTAAGAATAAGTTTTTAGATTGCTCGTTGCATTTTATAATTATTTTATAATTATTTCTTAATAAAAACTTATTCTTAACTTTTATTTACATTCAAAATATTTTTATTTACATTCATTTTTGTTGTCGAACTCTCCTCTCTTTCGGATATTATTTTTGCATTAATTCTCTTTCGGAGGGTAAAAGACTATAAAACTTATAATACAGTCACCTATCCGAATTCGAGAAAGTAAAATGACAAAAGTCCGTTTGAGTAGTATAAGGGTTTATAGCTCGTAGAGTCCATTAGATTCTCTTTAAAATAACAATTAATATTATTCAAATTGCAAGTGAAATAAGCAACAAGTGGATACTCGAGGCAGGAAACAACCACGCTTTTATGAACGCAGTAACTGCTAGTGGGGATCTAAAAACAACACCAAAAATAAAAGAAAAAAAGGACAAAGAACAACATAGATTGGCGGAGGATTGTCATAATCCTAAACCCTCTAATTTTAAGTTCATACATTTTGTAAAAAGGACAACTGAATCATCGAAAACAGAAAATGAACTAAATGTAGAAAAATATAAGCCAATGGAAAGCATTTTTACCAAGATCGATAAAATGGCAGAAGAAAATAGTATGAAGGCAAAATTGAAGGGAGTGATGGATGCACCGGGGAAGCCGATACTGCAGCCACTCAGCTATTGAATGTCCTACGTTGATCTTACCTACTTAGAAGCAAACAAATCTATATTCTACTTTGACAGAGGATATAGAGGCAAACAAATCTTTACAAACTCCATGTATTTCCTGAAACAACAGCCTCCATACGAAGACCTTGTTATCATTGATGATATAGTTTGTACATAACCATGTAAATGTGATTCAGTCAATCAACACAAGGCAATGTTCTCTCACTACAGAGTTATGTGCGCAGTGGGATTTACGTGCCCTGCTAGACTTAACAGTTTTGAGAAAATAATTTACGCAAGAGACAAAAATGCGACTACTGAGAGATTCACATCGGCAAGATCGATGCTAGTTAGATATTGCTGAATGAGAAGTGTACAGATCTTTAATTAAATACAAAATTATCAATCTAGAAATTTTATTATACAGTAATAATTAACAAAGATTATATTTTCCGTTAACTGTGTAAGAATATTTTATGTATGTTTCACATACAGTATAGAAAGCCGATTATACCAAAATGTTTATACGTAAGTGTGAATGTGAGTATGAAAGCATGAATTCATGATGTGAAATCCAACATGGATGCGTGCTGACTGTACATATGTATCGAAGAGATCGATCGGGTGAAGATGTATCGCTGGAAGTTATCACTGTGTATGAACACAGTATAACCAATCAGCATTATTTTGTCAATCCGGACCTGCGAACAGGAAATACTATTTTCCTCTGCAGGATTTCGGCGTTCTGTTATATTATTGTAAAATAACTGTACTTTGAAATCATCCGTAATTGTTATTTGTGACTGTAATTGTTATTTGTAACTCTGGAATTCTAAATAAATAAATATGATACCATAGATTATATAAAGGTTGATAATGTTAAGATTTAAAATAAAGTGGATATAACTAATACTATGAATAAATATTTTTGTGAAATTGGTCACAAACTTAGTAAACAGATAAACAAACCAATAGAAACCGAATTATCACTACCAAAGATGAACGAAAATTCAATATTTATAAATCAAACAAGTGCATATGAGGTGACAAGTATAATATATTCTCTAAAATTTAATAGCGGAGGTGTTGATAAAATAAATGCTGAAACACTTAAAGTAATTTGTAAACATATTGCTGAACCATTGTGTCATACAATTAACTCATGTATAGAGCAAGCTACTTGGCCAAATACACTGAAAAAAGCCGAAATAGTACCTGTATACAAATCCGGTGATAAACAAAATGCCGCTAACTACAGACCGATTTCGTTAATATCTAATATAGCAAAAGTTTTTGAGAGAATAATTTATAATACGAGGGTAGTTCAATAAGTCTTTAGAATGACCAACAGATGGCGCGCGAATCGCTCCAAATCATCTGTTTTCAGTCAGCACCACTCCCGACTAGATATATGGTGCAGTCACAGTCCACATCTTCTGAGTTTACGTGTTTTTATAACCAATTGAAAAAAAAAATTGCTTGTTAAGAAAAATGGAAAAAAACGAGTTCAGAGCGGTAATTAAACATTTTCATTTAAAGGGTTTAACTCCATATGAGATAAAAAATGAATTGGACTCAGTTCATGGCACATCTGCCCCTGCCTTAGCAACGGTTTATAACTGGGTAAATGAATTTAAGCGTGGTCGTACATCAATAAGTGACGAACCACGTTCAGGAAGGCCCGTAGAAGCAACTACTCCCGAAATCATCAATAAAATCCACGATATGGTGTTGAAGGATAGAAGATTAAAAGTGCGTGAGTTAGCTGAGGCCACAAGGATATCTATAGGTGCAGTTGTTTCAATTCTACATGAAAAATTAGGCATGAAAAAGCTATCGGCAAGATGGGTGCCGAGTTTGCTCTCAGCTGAGAATAAACGCAATAGAGTGGTCGCCTCTGAGGCTCTTTTGGCGCGCATAAGTCGGAATCCTGAGGAATTTTTTCGTCGATTTGTGACTGTGGATGAAACATGGATACACCACTACACTCCTGAGACAAAGGAACAATCCAAACAGTGGATTTCCACAGGCGAACCAGCTCCAAAGAAGACAAAGACCGTAAAGTCAGCTGGTAAGGTTATGGCTACAGTTTTTTGGGATGCACGTGGAATTATACTTATTGACTACTTGGAAAAGGGTAAAACAATTACTGGTGAGTATTATGCATCATTATTGGAGCAGCTGAAAGAAGAAATTAAAAAAAAACGACCACATTTGGCGAGAAAAAAAATTCTCTTTCATCACGACAACGCCCGAGTTCACACATGCTTCGTTTCAATCGCTAAAATTGAAGAACTAAAATTCGAATTGGTCGAACACCCACCGTATTCACCAGATTTAGCCCCCAGTGACTTTTTCTTATTTCCAAACTTGAAAAAATGGCTCGGTGGACAGAGATTTACGGACAACGAAGACGTCATTGCCTCTGTAAGTGCTTATTTTGAGGAACTTCCGAAAACGCACTTTTCTGAAGGATTAAAAAAACTTAAAAAGCGATTGACCAAGTGTATAGAGCTCCAAGGAGATTATGTTGAAAAATAAAAAAAAATTTACCCAAAAAAAATTGTTTTTATACTTTATTCTAAAGACTTATTGAACTACCCTCGTAGAATATACGAATTTATAAAAAATCGCAATATAATTACAGACCAACAATTTGGTTTTATGAAAAAGATAAGTACTAAAGACGCATTAAATTATGTAACTAATATTTTATATAATAATCTAGATCACAGTAAACCTACTATAATAACTTTTTTGGATTTAGCGAAAGCATTTGATACTGTTGATCATGAAATATTATTAGATTAACTTTATTGTATAGGAATTAGAGGTCAGGCGTTGGATTTACTGGCAAGTTATCTTAATTATACATATCAAAGAGTCATCATTAATGATAATGAATGTGATTACATGAAAATAAACACTGGTGTTCCACAAAGAACTATCTTAGGACCATTACTTTTTATTATCTACATTAATGATCTCTTGATACAAATCCCTCCTAATGCAATATCGGCTTATGCAGATGACACTGCAATTGTAACTAGTGATGATACCTGGGAAAAAACTCAGGACAGTATGAATAGATATTTATATATAATCGATAAGTACCTAGCGAAGAACAAATTATCTTTAAATGTTGAAAAAATGGTATATATATAACTTTTGGCAACTATAATGATAGTATTCCAAATTAAATAGATATTAAGATCAAAGATAAAAAAATAAACAGAGTTGAGAGTTCTAAATACCTAGGAATCATATTTGATTACAACCTCAGATGGAATAAGCATATACAATCTATCATCAGCAAAACTAGATATTTGATATATATTTTTTATAAAATTTCCAAGACAATGTCAACCGAAACATTGAGGATGATATATTATGCTTATTTCCACAGTATCATAAGTTATGGTATACTAGCGCGGGGTGGAGCGTACAATAACAATTTGAATCTACTGCGAAACTTACAAAAAAGAATTTTAAGAATTGTTCATAAAAATAATTTTATAAGTCAGGATTATCGCATGAACCTAGAACAATTATTTATTTATGAAGCACTAAGATATCATTACACAAATCTCAAAAATAAATTCATTAAATCTAGCAGTATTACAAAAAAAACATTTAATAATACCTAAACATACGAAAAGAATTAGAACTAAAAATAGTTATATGAAAGCCTTAACAACATACAACAAGTTACCGAGTGATCAAAAAACATTAGATATGTATGAATATTCAAATAGGAATAAGCTAAAAAAATTGGATAAAAACAGATATATAATATCAATTGTTATAATGTGAATAAGTCAGTTAAATATTGATATAGGCACTGTTAAAAAGTAAAAAAAAATTATTACTATAATTTTTAGTTTTAAGTTAGTTAATTTCAGTATTTTAATATTTAAGTTATATTTTATATTTTCATTTTGTACATGTCGGATCGCGTACAGATGCTTAGTACATCTCTGCGATATACAGAATGTAATTTATACATTACTGTATTTTTTCTTACTTACGATTTTTACTATTACTTTATTGTAAATTTATGTAAGGTAAACTGGTTTTTGAATAAAAAAAAATATATATACATATATATATTTATGACTCATTCTTTGATAGAAGGGCCATTCGCTGAATCCAAGACTGTAAGACACTCAAAAAATCGTGAGTATGCTTAACAATTTCCTCTTACTATTTACGTTTTGTTACTGTGTGGCGTTTTAAAGAATCCAATATGGTGGCTCAAACTTAAAATGTTCGTAATAGTTTTCCGAAATTTAACGATATCTCGCTTAATACTGACGCTAAAAATTTGTTGAGACCATAAATGGATTCAGCATTGAACTTGACATGAATGAATATATGGTTTCACGTTCAAGATCAAATTTATGTTTTCAAGGTCATTTCAAGGTCAAACATTTTATTTTTCGTTATTTTGCAAAATTTTGGATTTGAAAAGTTATTTAAATAGGATTAACAAGCGTTTCAGGCTCAGTACGAGTTTTTAAATTTTATCTGACCGTATCAGCTGTTGTCAAGGTCGCTGAAGATTAAAATGTACTTTTTCAGAAAATTGTAATACAGAAGATTCAGAAAATTCAGTGCGTTATCTTAAAGCGATCTAGTTTTCATCAATAATTCACAGTTAAAAATTCATGTTCCAAATCCAAAATTTTGCAAAATAACGAAAATAAAATTTCTGACCTAGAAATGACCTTAAAACATAAATTTGATCTTGAACGTGATACCATATATTCATTCATGTCAAGTTCAATGCTGAATCCATTTCTGGTCTCAAAAAATTTTTAGCGTCAGTATTGAGCGAGATATCGTCAAATTTCGTAAAATTTTTACGAACATTCCAAGTTTGAGCCGCCTTATTGGAGCCACCATATTGGATTTTTTAAGACGCCACATAGTAACAAAAAGTAGATAGTAAGAGGAAATCTTTAAGCTTACTTACGAATTTTTAAGTGACTTACAGTTTTGGACTCAGCGAGTGGCCCTTCTATCACAGAATGACTCAAAGATATATAAGTGATATTATACGTCAAGTCAGCAAACCAAATTTGTTTTAAGGGGTAACGCCACTCTAGCATTTTAAAAAGTAGTTTTTTTGCTTAAACAATACTTTAGGGTCATAAAAACAATATTCAATTGGTCCTATGATAAAACAAAAGTGTAACAGCTTCAATTTTGCCGCCGCGCCTCGAAGTGTGCGTTTAGAGCATATGCGGTACCGCTCCGACTTTTTGCTTTTACCTGTTGAAATATTAAATACCTGCCTTACTTACAAGGTAAGAGGTCATTAGATTACCTTTTGTGTTTACCAGGGTGCGCTGATACTATAATATACATATACATATATTATATATAGTATAATATACGTGTATGTGTGAGTCTGTACAGCTGCGAAGTGACGCCGAGTCAGACGCTCAGATTTGTTTTTGCCGTTGATCTTTTTATTTGTTATATAAATAATCATCAAAATAAAGTTGTTTTATAGTGAATTAACAATAATAGTCGTACACTAGACAAAATGAGTGATAAAAAACCTCAATACAGTGGAAAGAAGTCCGAATGGGGAGGTACCTCCAATGCTAAAAATCAGAGCATTTCAAACCGCGCTCCGCCACTGAATCGCTACGCGTTAGAAAAAACCAAGCTTAGAAAATGCTGGAACATCAGCAAAAAGTTGTTGCCTATTGATCCTGATGAATTCGAAGTCGACGCAGGATTTAGTTATATAATTTTGGATTTTTTAGCAGTATTTACCGCGTTGTCGCAAGTGGTAGTATTTAAAAAATGCAACTCAGACGTTACGTTTACAGAATCAGGAATGAGAGGCTTGGGATTCAAACTAGTGTTTTCATGTAAAAATTGTGAAAGTGTTTATATTCCTAGCTCTCCTTTTATTGAAAAAGGGATAATATGAAATTAATCGCAGAATTGTTCTTGCTATGCGATTATTTGGTGTAGGCTTGAATGGTATAATAAAGTTTTGTGCGTTCATGAATTTGCCTCGTCCCATTTTTCAATCGTTTTAGGATAGAGTCGTAAGAAGAATAGCTATTGGAGCAGAAGAAGTTTGCCAAAGAAGTATGAAGACGGCAGCTCAAGAAGAAAAAGTAATAAGTGAAGAACAAGGACAGAAAGAAGGTATAACAGTGTCTGGTGATGGTTCTTGGTGCAAACGAGGTTTTTCATCGCTCTTTGGTTTTGTTCCGCTGATCGGATGGTTTACTGGAAAGGTGGTCGTTGTTTTGGTCAAGTCTAAATACTGCAAAGCTCGTGGATTCTGGAAGAAGAAAACTGACACAGAAGAATATAAAGAATGGGCTGAAAGTCATGAAAGTGAATATGAAGCTAATCACGAGGGCTTAGCGGGGAAGATGGAAGTTGATGCAGTAATCGAAATGTTCCAACGATCGGAATCAAAAGCTACTGAAGATTTATCAAACTACACTCACAAAGCACCGCTATCTCAAGAAGTTTATGAAGCGATTTCTTCTGTTTATGAAGAGTTGAGCAGTAACGATCTTCTTACACGATGGTTTAGTGGATTCACTCAAAATACGAACGAAAGCTGTAACGTAACCGTTTGGTCTATGGCACCTAAATCTTCCTCCAGTGGCAAATATGTACTTGATACAGCAGTATACATTGTTGTAGGTATCTACAATGATGGTCTGTCAAGTATCATGCGTTCGATGCAAAATTTGGGGATGAAAATGAGCCCAAACTGCTACAACTTCTGCATTGAAGCTGATGAGCGTCGCATCAAATTTTCCGAGCGATCGCTCACCGATGCTGCAATAAAGGCTCGGTCGGACTTAAAATCAGCCAGGAAGGAGAAAGAAGAAGAGAATATCAATTTAGATGGCCAAATGTACGGTACAGGCATCGCAGATTAAAGTTAAAATGAAATTTTTTAAGAGTTAAGTACTTGTAAAACTTTAAACGCGTTTTTCTCAAACCTACTTTTTTCAAACTGGGCGAAAACGCTGCTCGAAAACCGCTCGATGGATCGGTTTCAAATTTTTACTGTAGCTTCACAATCGCATTATCTAAAGAAGTACATAGCCATTTTTTGATTAAACTAAAACTTTTTTGGAAATTGGCTCAGACGCCGACATTTTGTTTTGAAAATTCAATAAAAAAAATTTTGTATACTTCAGTATATGTTTAATTAAACCCTGAAACCTGAAAAAGAAAACCTGATCCCTTTACCCATATCCTCAAAAAGAATTATCTAAACCCCTTAATCTCAGAACAAACGGTCAAATTGTCACAAATAAACATCAAACTAAAAAAAAATTTTTAGACCTTAAGTAGTTCAAAGAAGTCCGACGATGGAGCACTCTTCAAAATTTCACCGCGTAACTGAAATTTATTTAATAACATTATATCAAAACACTCGTTACAATAATTATTTGGCCTCGTCCAAGCTTGGGGGCCCTGCCTGCAAAATCACAATGTCACAAAGAGAATATTAAGGAGCAAACTTCACAGTAGGAAAGCCACCCTCTTTACCCTATTTTTCGCATCTCCCGGGCTTGCTGAGTTAATAAAAACCATTTTATTTATTATAATTATTCTCAATACAATAATTTCATTTAACCAAAATTTTCTATTAATAGCGAAGCAAATATCTTATGCGAATTAAATGATAATCATAACATGCAGTGATAGGTGAAAATGAATAATAAGTCTCAGCTGCGCTTCTCTCATATTGCTGTCGCTCTAGCCTTGACTCACTCTCCTGTTTCCTACTTTTACCACTCTACATGTCTTTACCGTACGCGTTACTCTAACTCGCTTTGTTCCTGCAATCTCGCTCCTTACGTCGGTGCTTAAGTGTATACGCTTCTTGCCGATGCATTTATTCCCGCATTTACTTGTGCATGTGTAGAGCGCTATGCTCTGTCACAGTGCCTCCCCCCCCCCACCGCTGAATTCCCGAACGTACGTGAGGGACGCGAGTGAGCACGCGGACCTTTTTTGGAGTGTGCACCTTTGTTTTAACTGGATTTTCTCCTTTTTCTCTTCTTCGTTCTTTTTTTAAATGTAACAAATAATATTTTTTGTTTCTTAATTTTTAAAGAAAACATTTCACATCATAATTTATTATTATTGTTGCTTTAATTTAATGTATCAAATAAATTGATTATATAAATTGGACAAATAAAAATATTTTCAAGGTAGTTGCCTTTCTCTCTCTTTTTCTAACGCTGTGATAGTCGTGTATCACTTACTTAGTAATAAAATTAACAATATATCTTTTATTTTCATTTTGTTTATTTTAAATAACTAAAGAAATATATTTTCGTTTTTAACCCAATTTTCGTCTATTATTTTTCGCATTTTCTAACAACAAAATAAACTCTACTTTTCCTATTCTTGCTTATACTGTACTTTTTATGCTTTAGTTTTTATTTATACTTTTCGTATATATCACGTTTCCTGTACGCTTTTTAAATATTTGACACATTTACTACAATCGTTACCAAACCTTTCACACTTTAACATAACTTTATTATTACTTTTCCATACTCAACGCCTACACTTTTTAAGATGCGTTTTAGTACTCCTAAACCACACTTCTTATATTGAATTCTCATACTCACTTTTTGTTAAGGTACGTAGGAAATGCCACCTAAGGCACACCTGGATAGTATGGGGCTGGTTGGGGACGCATCCGTCGTGTGAATAATATAGGACGAAAATTAATAAACAAAAACGCGAAAAAACTTTACAGCCGTTGCATCGCAAACCGGCCCACTAAAACCTACCACCCTTTCCTCTTCTGGCGGAACCCACCCTGGTACCGTTTATCACATTACCCGAGGGTGGTGCCATTCTTGCGTCATCTGGATGACCGCTTCTGCCTCGATCTGAAACAAGGCAAAAAGTCACCGTTAAAGTCCCGCGCGGGGCGCTTAGATCTAATCAGTCTCATTCAAGCGCGTGTTCGAGCCGGCGCATTCGGCGCATACTCTTTACAGTGTATTTTTCCACTCATAACCCATACCTTTCACTCACGGTTACCGCTTTGAATTTTTCACTATTTCACTAATTTCACCTTATTTTACTTTATATTATTACCTATTACTATTTCGCAATTTCCACTTATTATTTTCCTTCTGAGACAGGAATTTCACTCTTTTTTCCTCGAACTCGCTCCCCGGTTTCCAGGCTCCCATCGCAAGTACGTAGTCGCGGCGCTTCCGTTTCATCTCTTCTGATGTTATTTGTGATATGTCGACTCCTTTCAACTCGAGCCACCTTTCGTACTCCTCGCGTATCCGTAGTTTCCACACGCCTGATCGCAGTTTCTTGTCCAGGACTGCCGAGCTCTGTCTCTTTTTATTATCCTTGAACCATTGTGCTTTTTATTATTTTCCAGGCTTTTTTAAACGATATATATTCTCGTTTATTTGGTCTATTATTTTATATGGGTTATATTCTTTACTTAATTTACGCAAAAATTATTTTCTGCTGAGGACAATAATTTATTCTTTTCCCACACTAACTCACTGTAACGTTTTTAGGTTGTTGGGTTCTGATTTCGCGCGTCACTAATCCGAAGATTAGTGAAATTATTGTAAAGGTGGCTTGAAATAATCACGTGTGGATGATAGGTTAACTGAGTGATTTATTCGTAGTATACGTGCCGAGAGAGAGAGAGAGAGAGAGAGAACCTAGTAAAATAGTGTCGCGGCACGGTCGTATTTGACAGGCATCGGTGGAGCGTCAGAGGGCGAGCCCGGCAGGGTGGTCACTTATATAGACTGGGGTCAAACAGACCCTTTCAGCCCGAAGCGCCTGATGAGCTTCGGGTGGGAACCGCGGTTAGCAACACCGAAAAGCCGAATCAGCGTCCCTAGTGTGCTCGAGCTCGTCGTGCAGTCGAGGAATGTAGAGTCAGCGATTTGCAGAAATGCGACAGTTTGGATTGTTGCTAGGTGGTCCGAAACTTCTAGTGCTAGGCTAATGTAATGTGTCTGATTTGTGCTACATATGATACGTCCGAGGCTGCGGGTCACCGACCGCGGTGACTTAACCTAAACTAAGTACAAAGTTGCGGGATACGAAACACTTATGTTTATTTTCTCGCAGTCTCCTTTAAACCATCTAGGTCTCATCTATGCAACGTTTTTTTCTATCTATACATTTACTTTTGTAGGCATTTTGATATGTGAATACTTCTATTTAATTATAAAAATATTTTAAGATTACAAAATTATGCTCTAATTTCTTTATCTCGTTACAAATAATAATTAATCTAGTACATTATATTTTATGTCATATGTCGTATATCATATTCTGAGATTATCTAGTTGTGTTGATCTATTCTCTGGGCAGCGTCCAGGTCACTCTTGGATGTCCAGCCCTGTTTCCGTTAGACATTTCATTCTGTGCTACCATCGATTTGATGTCTAGAGGTACGACGAGTTCATTGGCTAATGCTAGTTGGTGGAGATCGGGTAGGCTGAGGTTTACTATCAGTGTTGGTGTTGAATATGGTAGCTCAGGTGGGAAACTGGCATTGTTTCCCCTTGGTCTAAACGGCGGTGACTCGTATTGGTCGAGCGTTGTACGATCCTTTGTTTTTTTCTGAAAGCATTCTAGAACTTATTAGTGTTGGGCCCTCCTGGGGAACGAGATTTTCCAAAAAATGAACACGATGATGATTATAGTTATAATAGTTCTTCCCGACTATGTGAGTGTATTTTGCATTATATTAAATTTTCGCGAGATTGTGTGATATTCGCCTATACTTCGTGCTTTCGTTGCAGTACAGTTTTTATATACCCGGTAGATTCGTTATATGTGTTATTGAGTATGATGGTTAGATCAGAATAAGTTTAATTAAAGGTTTCTATTGTTGACCTTGTAATTATCTCTCGGGTGCATGTAAGGCGTATTCTTGTAGTGCGCGCCGTACATCCCGATTGCATTCGAAGGATGCCTGTATTAGTGATTTCTAGTGTACGTCCCATTGTGCGTTTGCATTGAATGAACATCCATTCAGTATCGATTGCCGAAAATACCCAAGTATTAGGTGTAAGAAGGGGAAACAGGGGGAAAGGGATCCAGTAGGTACTCTTTAGTTTAATTAATTTAATATCGCAGGAGGGGAGGTCCGAAATATTTTTATCAATTGCCAATTTAATCTCGTATCATTGTTTATTTCGAAATTAGTTTCTGCTCAAATATATGCGTAGGCGTATGCTGTGTTGAATGCGCTCTGTTTGCTTGGAAGTGGTACCTTTGTATAATTTATAATTTGCGAAGTCTAATAATGGTAATGAAAAACTGTAGATTAACTGGTATCCTGAGAACAGGATAAATAGTTCAGATATTTTTAGTAATTATGTAATTAACTTTGATCATTCTTTCGTTGGAAAGATAGCATCTGTTACAAATTTCTTGATTAACTCTATTGATTTATCTACTTGTTCCGGTAGGATAAATCGTGGGAGCACTATTCCATGTGTTGCAAACAGAATTGCCTATGTTAATGTATCGGTATCTAGTTCATATCGCATTACGCAAATAGGTCCATGGCTGCATTAAAGACGGTTCCTTAATGCTCCTCCGTTTGTGCTTCTGCTAGTTGTCTTGCTATTATGTCTAGTTCGTTGGCCTTTGCGTGTAGATTTTCAAATTCTGTCTGTGCCAGCTCTGTCTGGTTTGCCAGTAAATTGGATACTTTGCGCGTGTCATTTGCGGCTATTTCAATTGACTATTTTAGTTATTCGCTTGCTTCTTCGCCAAGTATTCCGAAGAGGTATCTGCTTATCTTTCCTATGGCAAAAATTAAAGTCTTGTGTGTTCGGTTTGGATGTTCATTTTCGTGACCTGGCAGCATTTCTATGATTCGGTCGATATCTCTCGACGTATTATGTATTTGTGCGTATAGCGATTTTAGTAGCTACCGCTGCATACATGGTCTCTTGGGATGCGAACGTCTTTCGTTAGCTGTGTGCCAAGTCGTAAATAATGCGTTTCCTCCGAGAAAAAATGGTGCCAGATTTATACGTTATATTATCTTCCAGGTTGTGCGCGAGGTTGTCAGAGAGCTGATTCCTTCGATTACCAGTCCTGGATTCCGCTTTCTTTCTTGAATATACGTGTTGCCGAGATAACCTGCATTCACGTTCATACCTAATAACGACTTGATTTTACTTGGTGTGTTCGTTTTGTGTTTCTTTCTATCAATAGTTCTATTTTTTTACCGTGACGGTATTCGGAAACGCGTTTGTTTCGTAATTCGGTTGGTCATTTGTTACTTCAATAACCTTGCAGAATAGCACATCGTATCTAAAATATCTTATAGTTTTCGAGAAATTCAGATGATATCTAAGTTATGTATAACCAATCTATGTTGTAAAATGAAGTTTTATTAACTTTAATGGCCCTGTATTGTATGATAGTTGAAAATATTACAAAAAATATTATAGTTTCAGAGAATATTAAATTTTATTTAGGGTTTCCATAAATAATTTATGTTCTAAAATTGATTTTTATTAATTGTATTGTATCTATATTGTAAAATAGTTTAAAGTCTTCAAAAATATATGATAGCTTTTAAATTTCTTATTTGCATAAATAATCTATGTCGTAAAATTGATTTGTATTAATTGGATTGGCCCTATATTGTAAAATAGTTGAAAGTTTATGAAAATATATAATAGCTTTAGAGAAATTTAAAAGTTATCTAACGTTTGTATAAATAATCTATGTTGTAAAATTGATTTTTATTAATTGTATTGAGGCTATATTGTAAAGTAGTTGAAAATTTTTGTAAATATATGATT
The DNA here is from genome assembly GCA_949152435.1 of Gastracanthus pulcherrimus. Classification (NCBI taxonomy): domain Eukaryota; kingdom Metazoa; phylum Arthropoda; class Insecta; order Hymenoptera; family Pteromalidae; genus Gastracanthus; species Gastracanthus pulcherrimus. The sequence continues at coordinate 122,465,727 of OX424576.1, read as the reverse complement.
GCTTTTGAGAAATTTCAAAGTTTTCTTAGATTTGCATGAATAAACTATATTGTAAAATTGATTATTATTAATTATATTTGCCATATATTGTGAAACAGTTGAAAGGTTTTGAAAATATACGATAGCTTTTGAGAAATTGAACAGTTATATATGATTTGTATAAATAATCTAGTTGCACAATCGATTTTTATCTGAATCTTTCCTGAAATATTACTGAAATATTTCAGAAATGTGTAGCGAAATATTACATGAAATGTTTTAGAAATATTTCTGTAATATTTCCAAGATCAAACGGCTTTACTTAACCTTTCGTGGAATATTACAGAAATATTTCACAAATGTTTAGCGTAACATTACATGAAATTTAAAAGTTATCTAACATTTGCATAAATAATCTACGTTGTAAAATTGATTTTTATTAGTTGTATTGCCACTAAATTGTAAAGCAGATGAAAGTTTTGTAAATATATGATAGCTTTTGAGAAATCTAACAGTTATCTAAGATTTTCATAAATAATATACGCTGCAAAATTGACTTTTATTAATTGTATGGTCGCTATAATGTAAAATAGTTGAAAGTTTTGAAAATATACGATAGTTTTTCAGAAATTTAAAACTTATCTAAGATTTGCATCCATAATCTAGGTTGTAAAATTAAATTTTATTAATTGTATTGGCGCTATATTGTAAAAGAGTTGAAAGCTTTTGCAAATATATTCTAGCATTTGAGAAACTTAAAAGTTATCTTAGACTTGCGTGAATAATCTATATTGTAAAATTGATTTTTATTAATTATATTGTCGGTATATTATAAACTAGTTGAAAGTTTTCGAAAATATTTGATAGATTTTGAGAAATTTAATAGATATCTAATATTTTCCTAAATAATCTACGTTGCAAATTTGATTTTTATTAATTATCTTTGCCATATATTGTGAAACAGTTAAAAGGTTTTGAAAATATACGATAGCTTTTGAGAAATTGAAAAGTTATCTATGATTTGCATAAGTAATCCACGTTGCAAAATTGATTTTTATGAGTTGTATGTGTTGAGGTAGTTTTCCCAATGCCCTGCCTTTGTATGTACGTATCTGTGCATGAGTAGTCGCGGATGGTGGAAAGAGAACCTGCGCCCTCCGACAAGACAGCGGTCTTGTCGTGTACCTGCTGACTTCGAAGCAGTCGAGCGCCGAGCGCTGAGCAGAACTCGATTCGCCGTGTGAGCAAGCACACGCAGTCGAAGCGTACCCGCCTGTATTAACTCTGATGTAATAATCTAGGCTAAATAAAAGTTACATTCTTTTCTACCCTGTCTACCTAGTGATTCACATAACCTTATCCATCAGGTTATGGGCCCAGGCTCGCCCTGAAAAGTGAAGGAAAAGTGAACATAAAAGTGAGTGTAACGTGCGGTCCAAAGGTCGAACATGATGAGCGAAATCTGGGCGCGCTTTATGGAGAAGTTCGACAGCACAAACTACTAGTCGTGGCGTTTTCAGCTGAAAACGCTGTTCGTAGATACAGACATCCACGAAGTGGTGACGGGCTCTCGTGCACGACCAGGGAATGGGGAGGAGGCCCTGCTGAAAGCGTGGATTAAGGACGATGCGAAGGCGCAATTCCTCATATCCGCGTCGCTCGACCGCGCGCAGCACCAGCATGTACAGTAATGGGAGTCAGCCAAAGCAATGAGGGACACGCTAGCCACAATTCACGACAAAAAGTCCGCGACTCACAAATTACTCCTGACTCAGCGCTTTCACGAGTACAGGATGAAGCCTACGGACAATGTTGCGGCACATGTGTCGAAGGTCACGAACATGGCGCAGCAGCTTCTCAACATGCGCGAGAATTTACCTGACTTAATAGTCATGGCGAAGATACTGACCAGTCTACCCTCGAAATACAAAAACTTCAGAAGCGCGTGAAGCAGCGTGAATCCGGATCGGCAGACGATCGTGTACCTGTAAGAAAGATTATTGGAGGAAGAAACATATTTGGAAGGGGTTGCAGAAGAAAGAAGCGCTCTCGCAGCAATTGCGAAGAGCAACTCAGGACACAACACTTGAGTAAGTAGATACAAGGGGAGTAAGAAGCCTCAGCGGAACAAAAGCTAGATAGTATGCTACCGCGGTAGTGAGAAAGGTCACTTTGCCCGACAGTGCCCGCAACGTAATCAAAACAATGAACCAGGATCGTCCAGGTCGTCGAGAGATTACACTTTAGTGGCTACCTGCGTGGTGGACTTGGAAAGCGCGGGAAGATTCAACAGCATGCTGGCCTCTGACGAGCAAGTCTGACTACCGACAGTGGGGCGTCAGCTCATATGACCAACCGAAGAGACTGATTCTCCGATTACCGACCGAGGCGTGATGGCAGCACAGTCATTCTCGGCGATGACAGTGAGTGCGAGGTCACAGGTGAAGGCACAATAACTGTCGAGAGACTTGTTAACGAACAGTGGGTCGAAGGTAGCATTGAGAACGTGCTGCACGTACCGCAATTAGGCAAAATCTACTGTCTATTGGTGCTTGTCTCAAGAGGAAGTTCAAGGTAACTTTTAAAGATGTATACGTGCTTTTCTGTAAAGGAGGAGAGTTGATTGCATCGGAAATGATGCAAGACAAGAATGTCTTTCGCATGTTTATAAGAATGCCAAAGAAGCAGAAAGAAACCTCAGCGAACGTCATGGCTACCAGTCTCCAGTGCATGCACGATACGCTTGGACATCTCAACGCTCGTGCAGTGAAGCGGCTTATTGACGAAGGGATTGGTGTCAGGAGTAAAGCTGGATGATAGAAGCAGCTATTTCTGTAAACCGTGCCAGCTACGAAAAGCTCGCAGGCTAAGCTTCAACAAAAAGAAGCCGGAGAGAAGCGTGAAACCCGGAGAAATCGTGCACAGTGACGTGTGTGGTCCGAATCCCGAGGAGTCATTGGGAGTGGCACGTTTTTTTCGTCACGTTCACTGATGAGGCAACCAGCTACCGGTATGTGTATTTTCTCAAACACAAGTCTGATGTATTCGAAAGGTTCAAAGAGTACGAGAGAGCTGTAGCCAACAAGTCTGGAGAGAAGATCAAAACTTTGAGGTCAGACAATGGCACAGAGTACTGCAACTCAAGGATGACAGACTACATGAAGGACTTGGGGTTCGAGTTCTAATACGCAGCTCCGTACACATCGGAGCAAAATGCAAGGCTGAAAGAAGCAACCGTATCATCGAGTGTGTCCGAACCATGCTTTCAGCCTCAGGCCTGCTTAGTTTACTCAGGGAGGAAGCTGTGCACTGTGCAGTGTATCTACTGAACAGAGTCACAGTAGTTGACGCATGTGGAGGCAAGACAGCATTTGAACTGTGGACAAGGAAAAAACCTAACATCCAACATCTAAGAAAATTTGGGTCAGTGGCATTCGCTCACATTCCCGAGATGTTTACATCCAAGTACGATGCAAGAGCAAAGAGGACCTATCTTGTGGGATATGCGAAGGACTCCTGCAACTACAGAGTCTACGACAACACCACCAGGAAGGTGACCGTGTCAAGGAATGTAGTTTTCTCAAATGATGTCGGAGTTCCTATGGACATCAGCGAACAGGCAGAACCTACAGAATTCTGCATGACACAGCAAGAGGCAGGACAAGAGGAGCAGGAAGGGGATCCAGATGTGCGAGGGGTAGCTGCGGACCAACAGCCAAGGTTCAACGAGGCAGGACCAGGTCTACCTGCTGTGGCGGAGCCACCACCACGAGCACCTGTACAGGCACCAGTCAGACAGCCTGCCCAATTACATGTTCTGCAGCCTCGAACTCCCAACCTCAGAGATAGATCCAAGATTAAGCTTCCTCAAAGGTATGCCTCCTATTTAGCTGAAATAAAGGTACCCGTTGATTTTAGGGAAGCGTCCAAAAGCCCAGAATCAGCAGAATGGTCAAAGGCCGTAGCAGTTCCAGCTGACCCACAAACTGTACTTCATCCAGTAGCGAGTGATGATGAATGTGTGAATGATGTTCCGTACAGAGAAGCAGTAGGCTCTCTGATGTACCTGTCTGTCACTACTCGACCGAATATCGCGCTCACGGTAAATGCAGTAAGTAAGTTTCTAAATAGACACAACAGGTCTCACTGGCGAGCAGTCAAGCGAATTCTCTCGTATCTCGCCGGTACCGCAAGTACAGACATTTTGTATAAACACTGCATGACTAATGAACTATCTCCGATTGGTTATTCGGATGCAGATTTCACGAATGACATCCAGACGCGACGATTGGTAACCGAGTACGTGTTCATTCTGTCTGCAGGGGCCATTACGTGGTCGTCACAGCGACAATAACTGGTCACTCTTAGAACAACCGAAGCTGAATATGTGGCAGCGGCCACAGCTGCTAAGGAACTAGTATGGGTGAGAAAATTGTTAAACGATATCAAATACCCAAGTGCTATGCCCACGTGTTTGTATGTAGACAATCAAAGTGCAATCAAACTTTCCAAAAATTCTGAATTTCACAAAAGGACAAAGCACATCGACATTAGATACCATTTTCTGCGGGAAAAAAAAGAGTTTGGAGAACTCTCCGTGCAATTTATTTCAACTGATCTGCAAAACGCAGATATATTTACCAAAGCTTTACCGCGTGATAGATTTAAAATGTTGTGCAATGAGATAGGCGTATGTGCACCTGAGGACATATGTTAAATATGCAAGCATTAGGGAAAAGGCGGAAGTGTTGAGGTACTTTTCCCAATGCCCAGCCTATGTATGTATGTATGTGTGCATGAGTGGTCACAAATGGTGGAAAGAGAACCAGCGCCATCCGACAAGACAGAGGTCTTGTCGTGTAACTGCTGACTTCGAAGCAGCCGAGCGCCGAGCGCCGAGCAGAACGCGACTCGCCGTACATACAGGTTTTGAAACCAAGCCTGTATTTAGGATGGAACATAATCAAATGTAAGGAAACTAATTTTTTATAAGCAAAATAAATATATGCACTAATACTGCATATAGTTATTTGGATATTCAGATTATTTTCTTATTTTAATTGTTTAATATATATGTGTAACATAATATTGTTATTGAGTTCTTAAATACGAAAGCTCGATGTATCTAAAATTTGATAACCTTACACTTTAGAAGTTATTTACATTTACTTACATTGGTAATAGGTTAACAATAACAAGTAAATACCTTTAAATCAAAATAATACATAATAGATTGTGCTTCTGTTTCTTAAAACATAACCTTTAAGTGGTTGTTATTGTCATAATTTTGCTTATCTAGTTTTATCTGGGGAAATAATATGGGAAACTAGAAGGGTCGACCGTTACACGCCTTTATAGTAACTATCTAGTTTGCCTACATAGATCTATAAAGCGCGAGATTATTCTACATAGATCTATAAAGTGGACGGGATAAATTTCTAGCAGGGTATAAATGATTTTTATTAATTATATTGTCCGTATATTGTAAACTAGTTGAAAGTTTTCGAAAATATATGATTGCTTTAGAGAAATTTAAAAGTTATCTAAGATTTGCATAAATAATCTACATTGTAAAATAGATTTTTATAAATTATATTGTCCTTATACTGTAAGCTAGTTGAAAGTTTTCGAACATATATGATAGCTTTTGAGAAATTTAAAAGTAATCTTTGATTTGAATGAATCATCTATATTGTAAAATTGATTTCTATTAATTATATTTGCTACATATTGTGAAACAGTTGAAAGGTTTTGAAAATATACGATAGCATTGGGAAATTGAAAAAATATCTATAATATGCATAAATAATCTACGTTGCAAAATGGAATTTTATTAATTATATTGGCCATATATTGTAAAATAGTTCAAAGTTTTTGTAAATATATATATGATAACTTTTGAGAAAGCTAATACGTATCTAAGATTTGTATTAATAATCTATATTGTAAAATAGATTTTTATTAATTGCATTGGCCGCATATTGTTACAGAGTTGATTGCTTTTGAAATTATATGTTAGCTTTTGAGAAACTCAAAAGTTATATGAGATTTGCATGAATAATCTACGTTGAAAAATTGATTTTTATGAATTATAATGCCTTTTTATTGTAAGTTAGTTGAAAGTGTTTGAAAATATATGCTAGCTTCTGAGAAATTTAATATTTATCTAATATCTTCATAAATAATCTATGTTGTAAAATTGATTCTTATTAATTGTCTTGGCGCTATCTAGTAAAGTAGTTGAATGTTTTTGAAAATATATGATAGCTTTAAAGAGATTTAAACGTTATCTAACATTTGCGTAAATAATCTATGTTGCAAAAATTGTATGGATTTTTATTAATTGTATTCGCCGTATATTGTAAAAGAGTTGATAGCTTTTGAAATTATATGTTAGCGTTTGAGAAACTTAAAAGTTATCTGAGATTTGCATGAATAATCTATATTGTAAAACAGATTTTTATTAATTATATTGTCCTTATACTGTGAGCAAGTTGAAAGTTTTCGAAAATATATGATAGCATCTGAGAAATTTAATAATTATCTAAGATTCTCATCCATAATCTATTTTGTAAAATTGATTTTTATTAATCGTATTGGATATATATTGTAAAATAGTTGAAAGTTTTTAAAATATACGATAACTTCTGCGAAATTTAATAATTATCTAAGATTTTCATCCATAATCTATTTTGTAAAATTGATTTTTATTAATTGTATTGGCTGTATATCGTAAAATAGTTGAAAGTTTTTAGAATATATGCTAGCTTTTGAGAAAATTATAAGTTATGTTAGACTTGCGTGAATAATCTATATGCTAAAATTGATTTTTATTAATTATATTGTTGGTATATTGTAAACTAGTTGAAAGTTTTCGAAAATATATAATTGCTTTATAGAAATTTAAAAGTTATCTAAGATTTGCATAAATAATCTATATTGTAAAATTGATTTTTATAAATTGTATTTATACTGTATTGTATTGTCCTTATACTGTAAGCTAGTTGAAAGTTTTCGAAAATATATGATCGCAGCTGAGAAATTTAAAAGTAATCTTTGATAAATAATCTTTGCATAAAAAATCTATCTTGTAAGATTGATTTTATTAATCATATTGACGCTATGTTGTAAAGTAGTTGTAAGTTTTTGTAAATATATAATTGATTTTGAGAATTTCCAAAGTTTTCTTAATTTTGCATGAATAATCTGTTTTGTAAAATTGATTTTCAATAATTATATTGGATATATATTGTAAAATAGTTGAAAGTTTTTTAAATATACGATAGCTTCTGACAAATTTAATAATTATCTAAGATTTGCATAAATAATCTATATTGTACAATTGATTTTTATAAATTGTATTGTCCTTATACTGTAAGGTAGTTGAAAGTTTTCGAAAATATATGCTAGCAGCTGAGAAATTTAAAAGTAATCTTTGATTTGAATGAATCATCTATATTGTAAAATTGATTTCTATTAATTATATTTGCCACATATTGTGAAACAGTTGAAAGGTTTTGAAAATATACGACAGCTTTTGGGAAATTGACCAGTTATCTATGATTTGCATAAATAATCTACGTTACAAAATGGATGATTATTAATTTTATTTCCTATATATTGTGAAACAGTTGAAAGGTTTTGAAAATATACGTTGCTTTTGAGAAATTGAAAATTTATCTACGAATTGCATAAATAATCTATCTTGTAAGATTGATTTTATTAATTATATTGAGGATATATTATAAAGTAGTTGTAAGTTTTTGTAAATATATAATTGATTTTGAGAATTTCCAAAGTTTTCTTAATTTTGCATGAATAATCTGTTTTGTAAAATTGATTTTTAATAATTATATTGGCCATATATTGTAAAATAGTCGAAAGTTTTTGAAAATATATGATAGTGTTTGTGAAGTTTAAAAGTTATCTAAGATTTGCATAAATAATCTATATTGTATAATTATTTTTATAAATTGTATTGTCCTTATACTGTAAGCTAGTTGAAAGTTTTCGAAAATATATGATAGGAGCTGAGAAATTTAAAAGCAATCTTTGATTTGAATGAATCATCTATATTGTAAAGTTGATTTCTATTAATTATATTTGCCACATACTGTGAAACAGTTGAAAGGTTTTGAAAATATACGATAGCTTTTGGGAAATTGAACAGTTATCTATGATTTGCATAAATAATCTACGTTGCAAAATGGATGATTATTAATTTTATTTCCTATATATTGTGAAACAGTTGAAAGGTTTTGAAAATATACGTTGCTTTTGAGAAATTGAAAAGTTATCTACGATTTGCATAAATAATCTATCTTGTAAGATTGATTTTGTTAATTATATTGAGGCTATATTGTAAAGTAGTTGTAAGTTTTTGTAAATATATAATTGATTTTGAGAATTTCCAAAGTTTTCTTAATTTTGCATGAATAATCTGTTTTGTAAAATTGATTTTTAATAATTATATTGGCCATATATTGTAAAATAGTCGAAAGTTTTCGAAAATATATGATAGTGTTTGTGAAGTTTAAAAGTTGTCTGAGATTTGTATGAATAATCTATATTGTAAAACTGATTTTTATTAATTATATTGTCCTTATACTGTCAGCTAGTTGAAAGTTTTCGAAAACATATGATAGCATCTGAGAAATTTAATAATTATCTAAGATTCTCATTCAAAATCTATTTTGTAAAATTGATTTTTATTAATCGTATTGGATATATATTGTAAAATAGTTGAAAGTTTTTTAAATATACGATAGCTTCTGAGAAATTTAATAATTATCTAAGATTTTCATCCACAATATATTTTGTAAAATTGATTTTTATTAATTGTATCGGCCGTATATTGTAAAATAGTTGAAAGTTTTTAAAATATACGATAGCTTTTGAGAAATATATAAGTGATTTAAAACTTGCGTAAATAATCTATGTTGAAAATTGAATTTTATTAATTGTACTGTCGGTATATTGTAAACTAGTTGAAAGTTTTCGAAAATATATGATTGCTTTAGAGAAATTTAAAAGTTATCTAAGATTTGCATAAATAAACTATATTGTATAATTGATTTTTATAAATTGTATTGTCCTTATACTGTAAGCTAGTTGAACGTTTTCGAAAATATATGATAGCAGCTGAGAAATTTAAAAGTAATCTTTGATTTGAATGAATCATCTATATTGTAAAATTGATTTCTATTAATTATATTTGCCACATATTGTGAAACAGTTGAAAGGATTTAAAAATATGCGATAGCTTTTGGGAAATTGAACAGTTATCTATGATTTGCATAAATAATCTACGTTGTAAAATGGATTTTTATTAATTACTCGTATATTGTCGGTATACTTAGTTTTGCATGAATAATCTGTTTTGTAAAATTGATTTCTATTAATTATATTTGCCACATATTGTGAAACAGTTGAAAGGTTTTGAAAATATACGATAGCTTTTGGGAAATTGAACAGTTATCTATGATTTGCATAAATAATCTACGTTGCAAAATGGATTTTTATTAATTTTATTTCCTATATATTGTGAAACAGTTGAAAGGTTTTGAAAATATACGTTGCTTTTGAGAAATTGAAAAGTTATCTACGATTTTCATAAATAATCTATCTTGTAAGATTGATTTTATTAATTTTATTGAGGCTATATTGTAAAGTAGTTGTAAGTTTTTGTAAATATATAATTGATTTTGAGAATTTCCAAAGTTTTCTTAATTTTGCATGAATAATCTGTTTTGTAAAATTGATTTTTAATAATTATATTGGCCATATATTGTAAAATAGTCGAAAGTTTTTGAAAATATATGATAGTGTTTGTGAAGTTTAAAAGTTATCTAAGATTTGCATAAATAATCTATATTGTATAATTATTTTTATAAATTGTATTGTCCTTATACTGTAAGCTAGTTGAAAGTTTTCGAAAATATATGATAGGAGCTGAGAAATTTAAAAGCAATCTTTGATTTGAATGAATCATCTATATTGTAAAGTTGATTTCTATTAATTATATTTGCCACATACTGTGAAACAGTTGAAAGGTTTTGAAAATATACGATAGCTTTTGGGAAATTGAACAGTTATCTATGATTTGCATAAATAATCTACGTTGCAAAATGGATGATTATTAATTTTATTTCCTATATATTGTGAAACAGTTGAAAGGTTTTGAAAATATACGTTGCTTTTGAGAAATTGAAAAGTTATCTACGATTTGCATAAATAATCTATCTTGTAAGATTGATTTTGTTAATTATATTGAGGCTATATTGTAAAGTAGTTGTAAGTTTTTGTAAATATATAATTGATTTTGAGAATTTCCAAAGTTTTCTTAATTTTGCATGAATAATCTGTTTTGTAAAATTGATTTTTAATAATTATATTGGCCATATATTGTAAAATAGTCGAAAGTTTTCGAAAATATATGATAGTGTTTGTGAAGTTTAAAAGTTGTCTGAGATTTGTATGAATAATCTATATTGTAAAACTGATTTTTATTAATTATATTGTCCTTATACTGTCAGCTAGTTGAAAGTTTTCGAAAACATATGATAGCATCTGAGAAATTTAATAATTATCTAAGATTCTCATTCAAAATCTATTTTGTAAAATTGATTTTTATTAATCGTATTGGATATATATTGTAAAATAGTTGAAAGTTTTTTAAATATACGATAGCTTCTGAGAAATTTAATAATTATCTAAGATTTTCATCCACAATATATTTTGTAAAATTGATTTTTATTAATTGTATCGGCCGTATATTGTAAAATAGTTGAAAGTTTTTAAAATATACGATAGCTTTTGAGAAATATATAAGTGATTTAAAACTTGCGTAAATAATCTATGTTGAAAATTGAATTTTATTAATTGTACTGTCGGTATATTGTAAACTAGTTGAAAGTTTTCGAAAATATATGATTGCTTTAGAGAAATTTAAAAGTTATCTAAGATTTGCATAAATAAACTATATTGTATAATTGATTTTTATAAATTGTATTGTCCTTATACTGTAAGCTAGTTGAACGTTTTCGAAAATATATGATAGCAGCTGAGAAATTTAAAAGTAATCTTTGATTTGAATGAATCATCTATATTGTAAAATTGATTTCTATTAATTATATTTGCCACATATTGTGAAACAGTTGAAAGGATTTAAAAATATGCGATAGCTTTTGGGAAATTGAACAGTTATCTATGATTTGCATAAATAATCTACGTTGTAAAATGGATTTTTATTAATTACTCGTATATTGTCGGTATACTTAGTTTTGCATGAATAATCTGTTTTGTAAAATTGATTTCTATTAATTATATTTGCCACATATTGTGAAACAGTTGAAAGGTTTTGAAAATATACGATAGCTTTTGGGAAATTGAACAGTTATCTATGATTTGCATAAATAATCTACGTTGCAAAATGGATTTTTATTAATTTTATTTCCTATATATTGTGAAACAGTTGAAAGGTTTTGAAAATATACGTTGCTTTTGAGAAATTGAAAAGTTATCTACGATTTTCATAAATAATCTATCTTGTAAGATTGATTTTATTAATTTTATTGAGGCTATATTGTAAAGTAGTTGTAAGTTTTTGTAAATATATAATTGATTTTGAGAATTTCCAAAGTTTTCTTAATTTTGCATGAATAATCTGTTTTGTAAAATTGATTTTTAATAATTATATTGGCCATATATTGTAAAATAGTCGTAAGTTTTCGAAAATATATGATAGTGTTTGTGAAGTTTAAAAGTTGTCTGAGATTTGTATGAATAATCTATATTGTAAAACTGATTTTTATTAATTATATTGTCCTTATACTGTCAGCTAGTTGAAAGTTTTCGAAAACATATGATAGCATCTGAGAAATTTAATAATTATCTAAGATTTTCATCCATAATCTATTTTGTAAAATTGATTTTTATTTATTGTATTGGATATATATTGTAAAATAGTTGAAAGTTTTTTAAATATACGATAGCTTCTGAGAAATTTAATAATTATCTAAGATTTTCATCCACAATATATTTTGTAAAATTGATTTTTATTAATTGTATCGGCCGTATATTGTAAAATAGTTGAAAGTTTTTATAATATACGATAGCTTTTGAGAAATATATAAGTGATTTAAAACTTGCGTAAATAATCTATGTTGAAAATTGAATTTTATTAATTATACTGTCGGTATATTGTAAACTAGTTGAAAGTTTTCGAAAATATATGATTGCTTTAGAGAAATTTAAAAGTTATCTAAGATTTGCATAAATAAACTATATTGTATAATTGATTTTTATAAATTGTATTGTCCTTATACTGTAAGCTAGTTGAACGTTTTCGAAAATATATGATAGCAGCTGAGAAATTTAAAAGTAATCTTTGATTTGAATGAATCATCTATATTGTAAAATTGATTTCTATTAATTATATTTGCCACATATTGTGAAACAGTTGAAAGGATTTGAAAATATGCGATATCTTTTGGGAAATTGAACAGTTATCTATGATTTGCATAAATAATCTACGTTGCAAAATGGATTTTTATTAATTTTATTTCCTATAAGTAGTATAGGTGGCACTTAGGACAGATAGCTCAAATTTCATCCTTGACCCCCCACCCTCGGAGAGGTCAAGGATGAAAATTGAGACAGCTACCCATAGTGCCACCAGACCGTGTGTACATTACTGTCCAAAGTGACTCTGTTTTTAAGAGGCACTTTGTAGAGATCTGCAGATGTGTACACTTTTATTCTAAAAAAAGGTAGCGAGACCCGGGCTCGAACCTGTATACCTCGGTGTGTGTGTGTGTGTGTGAGAGTGTGCGTGTCCAGGGTAGTTGGAAGAGACCAGTAACCCTAACATATTATTATTATATTATCCAAAGTGCCTTTGATTTCTGAGAGACACTTCAGATAGATCTTTGCACAGTCGAGCTAACGTTCGCGCGTCGACGGATAGCAGAGGACTGACCGGCTTTTTCCTTACCACTGTCTTAAAACACGCGCACGCACGCACACAAACACATATACTCACACATACACACACACAACCTTATA